>MU668768.1:0-30140 GCA_026770625.1 Nicotiana glauca
ATATATATATATATATATATATATATATATATATATTTGCATGTGGCTATGACAAGGATAACATACTGCTAAGGTAGTTTATTATTCTGTTGACCAAATAAATTTGGTAACATGCATGAAATCATACAAATGAGGTATTTATGGTTGTAAGTAGTTTTAAGATCGTAAAGAAAATATATGTAAAGATAAACATATATTTGTTTGATTAGAATAAGAGATCAAACTATTTAAAGTGTTATTGATTTAGTTGGAAAAACTATTTAGAAAGGGAATTAAAAAATTTGCGAACTTACAATCCCATTATGGAGACTAAAATCTTAGTGATTTTCTACTCCTACTTTGAGATTAAAATCTACGTGATTTACTACTTAATCTTTGAGATTAAAATCGTCGTAATGTTCTATTTGTTTTTGGAGATTAAAGTCTAAGTGACTTTATACTCATTTTGAAGATTAAAATCTTAGTGATTTTCTACTCTAATTTATTATTCTTATGGATAACTATATACTCAGTCGAGTTCCCCGTAGCCATTTCATATGAAAAATGGAATGGAAGGAAGCCCAATTTAAATATTTTAAAGAGTGGAGGTACTTAGCTAAAGTGCAAGTTTCTAAACCCAAAAAGGTAAAGATCAGATTAGAAATTATTGATTGCGTTTTCATAGGATATGCAACAAATAGTAAGGTATCATTTCCTGGTTCATAAATCAGAAAATCCTGATATTCATATTAATACGGTAATCGAATCAGATAATGCTGAATTCTTTGAGAATATTTATTCGTATAAAAAGGAAATGTGAGTCGTCTAGTGAAATATCTAAGCGAACTTGGGAAGAAGCAAAGGAAAGTACGTTGAATTAGAAAAATCCAAGACATAGTAAACGTCAAAGGATAACTACTTCCTTTGGACTAGATTTTCTGACATTCTTGTTGGAAAATGAGCCTCAAATGTTTAAAGAAACATTGTCTTCCTTGGAAGCACAATATTGGAAAGAGGCAGTCAATTGTGAGATAGAATCCATATTAAATAACCATACTTGGAAATTGGTTGATCTTCCTTCAAGAAATA
Organism: Nicotiana glauca; assembly: GCA_026770625.1. Taxonomy (NCBI): domain Eukaryota; kingdom Viridiplantae; phylum Streptophyta; class Magnoliopsida; order Solanales; family Solanaceae; genus Nicotiana; species Nicotiana glauca. The sequence continues at coordinate 1,069 of MU668768.1, forward strand.
AACCTTTGGGTTCTAAGTGGATTTTTAGAAGGGAAATGGAAGCTGATGGTACTATTGACAAATATATGGTAAGATTAGTTGTCAAATGATTTTGACAACGAGAAGGTCTTGATTATTTTGATACATACTTGCCGATTACGAGGATTACATCTATTCGGGTATTAATAGCATTAGCCGCGTGTATGGCCTTGAAATCCATCAGATGTACATAAAGACAACCGTCTTAAATGGATATTTGTAGGAAGAAATTTATATGGAATAACCTGAGGGATTCGTGGTTGCTGGAAAAGAAAAGAAGGTATGTCGACTTGTTAAGTCACTTTACGGACTAAAATACACACCCAAATAATGACGTGTGAAATTTGACTAGAAAATATGGTCAAGTGATTTCAAATTAGTGTATTTACACTAAAAATACTCTAAATTATGTAATTATTGTTTGTTTATATATGGATTATGTATTGATAGTAAAGGCACATAAAACATGTGAAATGTGGGGGCATTTAACTTATGCATAACAAAAGCTAATGTTAAGACGTGATGTATATATTATCTTGAAGAATTAGATGATATAATTCTTCGAACCCCACTAATCCTTAGGGATATTGATATGGTAGTCGGTGAATTCATTACTTGTTCAGTCTTAGTGATGACTAGTGATTAAACTACAAATTCTAAAGTTGTTTATGTGCATTTCCAAAAATGATTTGTTCTTTTATGAAAGTGTGTTACCTGGAAGGCTGTGACTTTTCATGAAAGGTGCATTTGTATGTCTTATATAAATATGATCATTCATAAATGAACATATTAATATGTTGGTCTATAATGAGGGGAATCAACCGATGGACATGACCAAAATTCATTAAAAGTTGGATTTATTTCATAAATGAAGGTGCTATAATTTGTATATCATATAGACGTATGAATAAATAACATACAAATACTTAAAAATGGCGGAGTGATTGCGAAATGTATTATATATTAAAATATTATGGACACAACTGATGCCAATCATTTCTATTATTATTATAATATATTATTGCTACATTAAGTGTAGTCAATAATCTGATATGCAATAGAATGTCGAGACGTATTAGTCTACGACATAAGAAAGTTCGCATTGGACTGTCAGGGCAATAAAATGAGTTTTGGGATATTTCAGATATATCCATGCATTGCACTACAATAACTATCCTGCGGGTATTGAAGGGTATAGTGATGCAAATTAATTCACCAGATAAACCTAAACTAAATCCACAAGCAAATATATTGGAAATCTTCCAAACAAACATGCACTGCCGCTCTACAATGAAGACTGAGTTTATAGCCTTAGACAAGGCAGGTGAAGAAGCTAGATGGCTCTAGAATTTCTTGAAGAAATTCTATCTTAGCCCAGAATATTGCCACCTATATACATACACTGCAATGGTCAAGCGGCAATAGGAAGGACTGGGAGCATTATGCATAACGGAAAATCTTGTCATATATAACGAAGACATAAAACCGTTAGGAAATTGCTCTCTAGTGGAATTATTATAATTGACAATGTAAAGTCAAGAGATAATGTGGCGGATCCACTTATAAAAGGCCTAACTAGAGAGCTAGTTGAAAGATCATCGAGGAGAATGTGACTATGGCCGAGAACAAGTTATTGTGGCGGTAACTCTACCTAGAAAATTGGAGATCCCAAGATCTAGGTTCAAGAAGCTCAAACAAAGTCATTAATGACTGTTCAACATTGTCAAATAAAATTTCTTTTCGGTCCATTCTCGTGATAAGACAATGTTCACTACCAAAGATAAAGTATTAAGACTTTTTAATGGTTTTTAAGTTTGATACAGGGTATATCAAATAGTGTATCTACGGGATAACACGTTTAGGAATCACCTATGTAAGTGTGAAGTGTAAGCCGCTTCAAGAAGAATTCTGTAAGGCCAGTTCTCTACGCTATTATGAACCAGGTGGTGTTCATGGCTAAACACAATAATAAGAACCAAAGATGGTTAAGGGTTGATTGTGTGACTTATGGTTGTTTAGATATACACCAAAGCTCAATGATTCAAAGATATCAATTCTACCGATTGACCGAATATATCCGACATAAGTTCACTATGAAAAGTTCAAAGGGAAACCTACTTATCCAGATGCGATTAATCCTATCACGACCTAAATTTTTTCCACCATCGGGAGTCGTGATGGCGCCTACTAATACGAGCTAGGCAAGCCAATTAATACCACAATTTATCTTTTTACCCATTTTATATTCATTAACAATTTCGAAGTAATAATATTTAAACAGCAGAATTTAACATAAGAGGAAGAAAAATAATAAGCTATCTGAACATAAATATCTAATACAACTGTTTGAGTCTTGACTACCCAGAACTGGTGTCACAGTTTCACAGACAGTCTAAGAATACTATGAATAAAGGTTTGAAAAAAATTAAATACAACACTGTCTCTAGAAATACGTGTAAGAAACAGGAAAGTAGATAGAAGGAGACGCCAAGGACTACGGACGCCTGCAGAGTTACCTCGGGTCGCCTAATAAGCAAGGATCAACAATCTCACTGCGGTTCGAAGTCTACAATACTAGGGTCTGCACAAAAGAGTGCAGAGTGTAGTATCAATACAACCGACCCCATGTGTTGGTAAGTGCCTAGCCTAACCTCGGCAAAGAAATGACGAGGCTAGGACCAGACTACCAAATAAACCTGTGTGGTTATATAATATACATCGGAAAGTAAAGCAGGAATAAGCAAGTAAAGATATGACTGGGAAACATGCTGGGGGAGGGGGGGGGGATACCAGTATTAACAGCAAATCCAGAGTAACAGTCTAAGGGCAGCTTAGGATTCACAACAAACAAAAGAAAACTAATATAAAAAATAAATACACTTGTATCAATAATTGTTGCAGCGCGCAACCGATCCCAATATATAATATTAACATTGTTGCAGCGTGCAACCTGATCCATATAATTTATTATTATTGCAGCGTGCAACTCAATCCACATATATCATTATCACGGCGTACAACCCGATCCACATATAATATTGTTGCGGCGTGCAACCCAATCCACATATAATATTACTGCGGCGTGCAACCTGATCCACATATAATACTGTTGCGGCGTGCAATTCAATCCAATCCACATATAATATTAACAACAATCATAAAAGAGTCCCGACAAGGGATCAATAAGGACTACTCTATCCCGACAAGGGATTCGACAGCATAAGTAATTACGTCCCAGCAAGGGAGAAACAGTTATAATCAAACTTGTTACAACGCCTAACTACCTCATCTATAACCAAACTTGTTACAACACCTAACCACCTCAACTATAACCAAAATTCTTACCCAACACAAAGAATCATCAACCTAAGTATCAGTGATATCTATTAAGAATACAATGCAAGGGAACCACAACTTAATAATAGCCCAGCAAGGGGGTAACATAATGATCTATTCTCTTTCTCACTTTTACTTCACAATTTACTTCACAACTCGAGCCAATGCTCTAAAGTTCCAATTATCACTTATACTTTCACAATTTGTTATACAACTGGAGCCAATGCTCCTCAATGTTCATAGGCCACAATTCATTCCACAACTTTACAGAACAAATAGAATTCTTGACTAAGGCATGAATAATATAACGAAGTCATGAAAATCACAATATAATGCTCACGGTCATGCTCGACACCAACATATAGATACTTGTTGTCATGCCTATATGTCGTACTCAATAATAAAAAAATAGCAAATAGGACACAACTCTTAATCCCTCAAGCTAAGGTTAGACCAAAGACTTACCTCGAACTTCTACGGCCAACTCTATCCTCAAATACCGCCTTTCCTTTCAAATTCAGCTCCAAATCAATTGTATATATACATAATTGACTTAATAACATCAATAAACAGTAAACAATCCAATTCCAATGCTTAATTATAACTTTCTAATCATTCTTCCCAAAAAGTTAAAAATTGACCCCGGGCCCACTTGGTCAAAATAAGAGGTTCGGACCAAAATCCGATCATCCATTCACCCACGAGCCCGAATATAAAATTTATTCTAAAATTCGACCCCAAAACAAGGTCAAATTCCCAAATAATCAAAAAGCCCTAACTCTATCCAAATCCCTAATTTTCTACCCTTAATCTCATGTTTTACGTCTAGAAATCTAGTGGGTTTTAATAAAAATGGAAGAAAACAAGTCAAAAATTACTTACCCAAGAGGTTATGGTGAAGAGGTTCTTCAAAAATCGCTCAAGAGGTGTCGAGAAGAAAAAGTTTTGTGAAAAATGGGTTAAATTCCGTAATGTATTCGTTTTTGAAACTTAAAATGACTGGCGAAATTGGTCTTCGCATTCGCGATGAGTCAGACCTGAGAGACCTTCGCGTTCGCGGAAAAGTAATTCCTTGAGCCTTCGCGTTCGTGTCCAAGTGGTCGCGTTCGTGTACGTTTAATACCCCTTCACCCTGACCAGACCACAAGCCTTCGCATTCGTGATACTAGGCCCGCGTTCGCAAAGGGTAGACCCCCCAAATCTTCGCGCTCGCGATCTGGGTCTCACATTCGCGTAGGAGGAATTTTCCTTCAGCAAAATTAACTCATTGCATTCGCGAGGCTCCTCCAATGAACGCGAAGAAGAAAATACTAAAATGCCAACAACTGAAAACCTGCAACTTTTTAAGAGTTTAAAACATTCTGAAACACATCCAAACCCTCGGGGCTCCAAACCAGACATATGTACTAACTCACAAATATCATATGAACTTATCCGTGCGATCAAGTAGCCAAATTAACCCCTTAAACAACGAATTAAACCTCAAAATCAATGAAATATTTTAAAACCTCTTAAAACATCAAATTTTGCATTTAAGGTCTGAATCCCGTCAAAAGGATTTCATTTCTTACCAAACTTCACAAAATTATCTTAAATCATATATAAGACCTGTACCGGGCACCAGAACCAAAATACGGGCCCGATTCTAACATGTTCTTATCATAATTCATTTCCAAATCCTTCAAACAAATTTAAAAAAATAATTTTCTTTAATAACTTATTTCTCGGGCTTGAGACCTCGGAATTCGATTCCGAGTATACGCCCAAGTTCCATATTTTTCTACGGACCTTTCGGGACCGTCAAATCACGGGTATGGGTCTGTTTATCCAAAATATTGACCGAAGTCATATTAATTCATTTTACAGTCAAAACTTATCACTTTTCACAGATTTTCACATTTAGGCTTTTTCACTATGCATCGGACTGCACACGTAAATCGAGGTGATGCTAAATGAGGTTTTTAAGGCCTCGAAATACAGAATTATATTTAAAAGCAAGTGATGGTATTTTGGGTCATCACAAATCCTTTTTTGGAATCACACTGTATTTTCATGCATATTTTTGCACATGTGCCCATTCCCCATTCATGTGGGGGATTGTTACGTTTTTTTCTTTAAAGGGTGTGAATGGGAAATGGAAGATGCACCTTTTGGATTGCAACTCTCCATATCACCCTTCCTTTGTCTATAAATTTAGAGGCTTGGCCTAATTTTTCAGAGATGAAAAAATCTAAAAATTTCTCTCTTCTTTTCTATATATTTTGCATTATTTTCAAATAAACATAAGTGTCAAGTGTGATTTGCTCCATCTGTTGAGTTCGCTGAAATTCTGTAATTTCGATTGCCAGTATTACAGAGTAGTTATTCTGTTCTTTCCTGGGAGGAATTAATCCAAAACCTTGGGCATCAGTGAGGGAATTAAATTCCTTAAGTACACACAAGCAACTTGTGAGCTCGGTATTATTTTTTCAGTTTTATTTATTAAACTAATCTTTCTCTGCTTCTCTAATTTTCGGATTTTGAACACAATAATACGAACAATGAGCACCTACCATGTATCAATTTAGAATAGGTAGTTCAATAGTCAATTTACTCCAATACGTTATATTGTTTGGTTTCAAATGATGCAGAAATTAAAGAAAAACACTAATCAAAGTGAGTGATTATGAAATAAAAGAAAATGAAACGTTCGATATATGAGAAAATTGTGGCATGGGATAAATATATATATATATCGAACAATTTTCTCATATATCGAACGTTTCATTTTCTTTTATTTCATAATCACTCACTTTGATTAGTGTTTTTCTTTAATTTCTGCATCATTTGAAACCAAACAATATAACGTATTGGAGTAAATTGACTATTGAAGAGTGTCCCTCTCATAATTTCTTTCTAATTTTCTCTTTTACAATGTCCACAAAGTTCTACTACTGTAGTCCGAGGATATTTGTTTCGTTTATTCAACACCATAAACGATAGCAACCATACCACGATATTTCAATTCTAAGCAAAAAAAAAAANTATAAATAATATCTATGAACATGTGTTATACGTTAATAATGGCACATGATGGTTTAACCCATTTAAATTATCTTAAAGTCAAAAAATATTATTATATTAGTATAATACGTGAATTCAAAATAAAAGGACATCATCAGAACCTACACAAATGATCAATTTAGTTATGTTAGTTAGATAATTACGCATTATAGTTTAAAAGTATTTAATATGATGGTGTAACGACCCGACCGGTTGTTTTCAGCTCTAGTATGGTGTTCAGTGGTTTGAGGCCATGTGCAACTTCATTTCAGGTATTATGACTTGCACGCGTGGTCGAAATTGAATTTCGGAAAGTTTGGAGTGGTTTTGGAAAAAGAATTCGCATTTCAGAAGTTTTAAGTTGAAAGAATTGACTAGGATGGGATTTTTGAGTAAACAACATCGGAATCGGGATTCGAAGGTTCCAACAGGTTCATATGATAATTTCAGACTTGGGCGTATGCCCTGGTCGGATTTTGGATAATCCGGGAGCGTTTGGGCGCCTATTGTGGAAGTTAGCATTTTGGAAGAAATCTCATAAGTTTGGGGTGAAGTGCATATCAGCGTTATCGATGTCCGTTCGGGATTCTGAGTCTGGGAGTAGCTCTGTATGGTGATTCTGGTATTGGGAGCGCGATCGGAAGTAAATTCGGAGATCCGTGGGTCATTTTAGAGTCATTTGGCTAAAGATAGAAATTTGAAGGTTTTTGAGAAGTTTGACTGGAAGTGGACTTTTTGATATCGGGATCGAAATACGATTTCGAAAGTTGGAGTACGTCCGCAATGTCGAATATGACTTTGTGCAAAATTTGAGATCAATCGGACGTTATTTGATATGTTTCGGCATCGACTGGAGAAGTTTGAAATTCTAAAGTTCATTAAGCTTGGATTGGAGGTCGATTCATGATTTTAGCGTTGTTTGATATGATTTGAGGCCCCAAGCAAGTCTGTAATGTGTTTTGGGACCGGTCAGTATGATTGGTCCCGGGGGTGCCTCGGGTAAATTCCGGGCAGTTAACGGATCGAATTTGGATTTTGGAGAGGGCTGAAGCTGCTGGTTGCTGTCGAAACCACACCTGCGGTTGGTAAACCGCAAGTGCGAGATCGCAGAAGCGGTCCATCTATCGCAGAAGCGGCCCAAGGCCAGGCATCCCAAGACCGCAGATGCGGCCCTAAATCCGCAGAAGTGGTGGGCCTGTCCGCAGAAGCGATCTTCCTTCCGCAAAAGCGATGGTCGCAGGTGCGGCCCAGGACCGCACATGCGGAAATTGCAATAGGCAGTGGCCTTCATTTATTCGGCTCTAGGCCATTTTGCTCATTTTCACTCATTTCTTGGGCGATTTTGGAGCTGTTGGAGGGGTGATTCCGCCTAGCATTGTGAGGTAAGTTATTTCTAATTAATGTGAGTTTAATACGTGAGTTTTGGGTAGATTAACACATAAAAATTAGTAAAAATTATGGGAATAGAGTAAGACCTAAGGTTTTTGTTAAAAACAAGATTCAACCACGAAATTTCTTATGGAATGAAGTATAAATCATATGTTCTTGATCCTTAGGTTATAAAGAACAACTTTCTTCGAAAAATTTCGGAATTTGGGCACGTGGGCCCAGGGTCGAATTTTAGGAAACTTGTGTTTAAGATTGGGAAATTGCTTAAATAGTGTGAGCACGTGATTTTTGCCCCATATGAGAATTACTCCCAAAAATTCAAAATAAAATATTTTTTGTGTTGTGTGCAAATTTTGTGGATTTGTGTTATTTTTTTTTATTATTTACATTTGTGCGTGCATGTTTATATGTATAAATTAATAGAAAAATAAAAAAATATGTTGCATTTACATTTAGGATTTAATTTTATATTTTTTGGATTAATTAAGTAAGTTGTTATTTTACAAAAATAAAAAATCCACAAAAATAATGTACTTTGCATTTTTAGCATTTAATGCCCAAGTGCGTGATTTTGTTTGTGATTAGTGTTTAATTTTTGTGTAGTAATTATTATTAAGGGTCAATTAGCATTTTTCTGAGTTAATTTTGATTTTTACAATTTAATTTTGGTATTTAGGAATTAAAAAAAAATGAAAGAAAAAGAGAAAAAATGAAAATAGAGAGCAAACTTGGAATGGGCCAATTTAAATTAAAGCCAAGCCCAAAGTAAATACCAAACGACCCAGTCCTACTTGCCTGGCCATACAGACGCCCAAACGACGCCGTTTCATCGCCAAGTAATCTCAGCCGTTGATCTTGCATGATCCTACGGCTCACGTTCCACCTCCCCTACCCGTTCCCTTACCCTACCCGGTTCACGCAGAGACCCACTGGTCTCATTTAACAAAATGACGTCGTTCCCATCTAAGGGAGTTGATCCAGGCCGTCGATCTCACTTGATCGAACGACTTGGATTCAATATTCCCATTGGTATATATTTTCCCCAACAACCCAATCCCCTTAATCCAGACCCCCCCTCGCTCGTCTCTCTCAAACCCTCAGAGACGGGCTCGCCTTCCTCCGCCTCGCTCCGCCGTCAAACACCCACCGAAAACCGCCTCACGGTGGTGCCGGTGGTCCAATGACCCCCATTTTTACACCCCGAACTCCCCTTAACCTCCCCGTTCCAACCATCATAATAGCTAACTTCGAATCCCAGCCAACATCTTCGAATGTTCACGAAGATCGGTCAGAAACCCAAGCCTACCCAACGACCTCCAAAGTTACACCATCACCTTACCTCAACCTCCCCATCACCTTGCCAACCTCAGCTCCCTTCGAATCAAACCCAGGTGTCTCGAATATCCATTTGACCATAAGAACCCTAGCGCTGCCCTAAAAACCCCTGGTGGCGGCGCCATCACCAAACCTTCCCAAAATCACACCATACAACCATCAGTACCTCCTCTTCCCAAATCTACAACCCCTCACCCTCGAATACCGTTCCAGTTCCTCAAATTTTAAATTGAAGGGTCCAAGTCTCACAAGCCAAAGTCTGGGTTAGAGTTCCAGTTCATTGAGATGAACTGATTTCTATCACCCAATAAGAGCTTTCAATTGTTCCTAATAGAGAACAAGTGCTTGACCTTATTGAGTGATTTAAATCAAAAGAAGTCAGTCACCAAGTCGGGACGAAAGGGTGAGTTCCTTTGTTCTATTTTTATTTTAATTTCTTCCTCTTCTTCTCTTCTTTTCTCGTCTCTCTGAATGGATTAGTTAAAGATTTAGATTAGGTTTTGTTTCAAAATGTTGTTAGATGTTCATTTTTTATTTCCTCTGCGAATAATATGATAAATAGTTTTAAATTTTGAACCATTTAAATATAAGCATGTTTCCTATTTCTTGAAGAATGTTGGACTAGGATTAGAGTGTGTTTGTTTGCATAAATTGAATAGAATTTTGTTGATAATTAAATTATATTAGATTTTTAATAATTTGTTTGATCAGTTCGGGCATTTGCTTAAATAATTCAGTAATAGTTTGTTTTATTTTGATTGTCACTCGGATTAATTTCTGATTACTTCACTGACTCTGTTTTGGATTTGGTCATTCAGACCCTTACAATTTGAGTCAATTGGACCCCAGGCCCTACCTGAACCTTTGAGGTCCAGGAATTTATTTTCAGGGTTTATTCACAAAGGTTTCAGGGGTTAGTTTGGAAATTAGGTTACTCACTGTTTGATTAAGGGTTGCTGATTAATTAAAGGTTGCTAATGAACTAAGTGGAAATATTCCTTAGTTGAAATTGCACTCATTTCTGATTTTAAGGACTAAAAGTGGGCATTATTGAATAATTAAAAGGCACTAGGATAATGGGTTAATTAAGAAATAAAAAGTAGGATTGAAAGTGGAGGATACACTAATTGAATGCCTATTAAAAGACTGGAAAACATAATCAGGGGATTACGGATACTGAAAAATAGAGAGGTCTCTGAAAAAAAATCATAAGAGAATAGGGGACTTTCCAAATTCTTAGAGCAAAAGAAAAGACAGAAGAAAAACCAAAAGCTAAAAGTAAGAGAGGCTGAAAATTGGGGTCTCTTCTTGGTGAGTTGAAAAGGGAAATAAGGGGAGGTCTTCAGACTCTGAGAGCTAAAAAAACACTTAAGGAAAACTGAAAGTTAAGAAGGGGAGAGAGGACAGAATAGGGGCTGGTTTTTGAATCCAAAAGATTAGTTTTAGTGCTTAAGGCTTTGGAAATCATTGTGAGAGTCGAAAAGGAATAGCTACTGTTTCATTGCCTCACTTAGAATCTTAAATAGCTAAAACCCTTTTCTCTTTACTTCTTTCTATACTTGAATTTAAGATATTTGGGGTCGTTCACAAGGTTGGATTTATTCTGCTTGAATCAAACTTCAATACCAATTGGTCTGTTGACAATTTCCCATGTGTGCTGGGTATTTTTGAGTTCAAACTGGTCCATTCAAGCTGTTTGGTTGGTTCCCTGCTTCATTGGGGTGTTAAAGCTATTGATATTTGCTCATGGGTCATTTCTAGATTGTTATTTCTTTCCTATTTTATTGTTGCTGGAATTTTCACTGGTTTTTGATCTGTTACTGGGCTGTTGCTGGTTGCTGTTTGCTGTTGCTGTGTTATCTGCTGATGACTACTCCTTCTTGTTCTATTTTTATTATCCAGGTACACACTCTGAAATCATGTACTGATATAAACCTGAAGTTGAAGATGAAAATAAAATGTTGCCAAGTTTCCTGTTGAATTCCCTTATATCTTTAATTTAACATTGAGTAGAATTTTTTACTTATAACTAATTGATAGGTGTATAACTGGACTGTCTGTGCCTCTTAAGCCTATTATTAGTTTCTGCAAATAGGACTGGATTGTATAAACTGTAGCTTCCCATGTTTATGACAGTTAAGACATTTCATTGATTCCAGTAAGTATGTTTCAGTAGGCTAGCCCAGTAGTGCAGTTATAAAATCGCGAGATGGGTGATCGGGTCATGTTAATTTGAACAGCATGCTGAATAACATTAGGTTTCAAATGTCGGTGATTGATGTTAGTTTTAGTTTCAATGGTTGTAAAAACAAGTTCCAAATGATTTTGGGTTTCATGCAGTTAATTCCAATAGACTAGTTCATCTAATAATGTGAGCTTGAAATAGTTTGAGAATATTTAATTTATCTTCTTGTCAAATTCAGGTTCTTCTTTTAAACTTTCAACTTTAGTAATATGCACCAATAAATTAAGGAATAAGAAAATATGATCGTGAAATAAAAAATGTAAATGGATGCTCAAATAAACCGTTGGTCTGCCAGTATGCGTGCTTAGGTTCTTATTTCAAACGGGTTGCGTTCATGACTCAATTATAATAATTCTTAAACCATGCAATCAACTAAGATTTTTATTTTAGAGATAAAACATAAATAGAAAATCATAGCTGCTTTAGGATCGGCCTTTAAATAAAATAAATGAGACGAGCCTCGCCAAATAAAACGCACAAACTGCGGGGCCCTCATGAGTGTATATATTAAAATACTTAGGTTTCGGGACGGGCTATTTAGCGAATTTCATGGCTTTCCCCAAAATAATAATACGCTAGTATTTTTAGGCGCGTCTTTAATAATTTTACCTTCTTAAACTCGGGTGCACATTTATGTGACCCAAATCCAAATCTCAACGGAGTCGAAATATGTCAATAACCATGGGTACATTGATGTGACGTGGTTTGAGATGTATTTTCACGACGTTGCAATTCTTATAAAATAATGATAATCAAAAGCGGTTAAAAGGTAAAAATGTACATAGGTTTGAGCATGTACTAAAATCAGATAATTTTTAGCCAAATATAATAGTTTAAGCGACCGTGCTAGAACCACGGGATTCGGGGGTGCCTAACACCTTCCCTCGGGTCAACAGAATTCCTTACTTAGAATTTCTAATTCGTAGACTCCAATTGGGAAGTCGAAAATTTTCCTCGATTTGGGATTCAAAATAAACCGGTGACTTGGGACACAAAAAGCCAAACCTATCCCAAGTGGCGACTCTGAATAAATAAATAATCTCATTTCGAATAATGTCACTTTAAGTGAAAAAACTCCCTTATACATTATCCCTCGGGGTAGGCGTGTAAAAAAGAGGTGTGACAGCTCTGGCGACTCTGCTGGGGAACTTAACCTAGAACCATTGGTTTAGGGTTAGAAATTCGAGCTTGGTATATTTGTTGTATTTGGAGTGTATATTATCTGATTTTCTACATGTTTCATGCTATATGTGCTAAATGCTTTACCGCTTTAATTTTATTTGAACTGTATATATATAAACTGTGCCGAAACCCCTCTCTTCTCTCTCCTGAGGAGTGCACGCTGGTCGTGACTTCTTTCTGTTAGTGTCTTATCTCCAAAATAGAACGAGGATTCGGTGGAGTTGCAAAGCCGGATGATCTTTTGGTTATCGGTATGCAGTTCCCATCCTCAGCTCGAGTTGTCCGCTCGGGTAAGCCAGGTCTAGAACAATAAACCCAGATTTTAAACCTAGAATAACAAAGCCTCATGTCGGATCCCTAGTAGGAACGCTTATTTGCGTCATGATGCATTTGACTTAGCGGACTCAACACAGGGGTTGGGTCCGTCTAGGACAGGCGACCTGAAATGAAAAAGATCATCCTGCTGCATCCTGTTTGTTTTACGCATTTATTTGCATCAGACTTGCATGCTGACCGGATTTTGAAAATTGGGAATATTGGAAATGTGAAAAAAAAAAGAAAGAGAAAAACAACAGTGTAGAGAGATAACTACTTATTTTTTAGAAAGAAACCAAATCCAATAAACTCTGCCGGATTTTTGAAAAAAAAAAGAAAAAAAAAGTGTTTTTATTTTGTTTGCCGAGGAAAAGAAAAAAAGGGGGAAGTTTTTATTTTCAAAATAATTATTTTGTTTGCCAAAGAAAAAAAAAGAAAGAAATGATGAGTTTTATTTTTCGAAATAGTTTGTTTTGTTCGCCACTGAAAAAGAAAGAGAAATAGTCTTCAAAAATAGTTCGTATTGCTTGAAAAAATGTTTTGTTTTCAAATACAGTTTGTTTTATTAGGCAGAACTACGCTGATTTGATTCTCACCTAATGTGAGATACGTAGGCAACCCCCATCGGGTCCAACCTCCCCTTTTTTGCAAAAAATAGCCAAAAAATGTCAAATTTTAATTTTGTTATAAATAAGTCGAGTGATGTCGTTCTTATCAAATATAGCCGAATGTTCCCGAAAGGGACGTCGGAAGGCTGATTTTGCATAAACGGCCACCCTTGGTCATTTTGTAGATTTTTGGTCGGTTGACCCACACAGCCTTAAAATCTTCGTCCCCGAGACGCTGAAAGGCCGTGTTTGCAATATCGGGTTTTATTTTGAAAAAAAAGAAAAAAGAGTCTTAAGTAAGTCGGGTAATGTTGTTTTATCAAAAATAGCCGAATGTTCCCGAAAGGGACGCCGGAAGGCTGACTTTGCATAAACAGCCACCCTTGGTCATTTTTTAAGTTTTTTGACCGGTTAAGTCCACACAGCCTTAAAATCTTCGTCCCCGAGGTGCTGGAAGACCGTGTTTGCAAAACCTGGTCTTTTGTTTTAATTAAAAAAATAAGAAAAAAAGAGGAGTGGGCAAGTGAATGCCTTTGTGATTTTTGGTCAAAATAAGCCGAGCCAGCTTCGGTAGTGTTTTAAACTGTTCTTGCCGAGATAGTCTTAGAGTATCTTTCAGTTGTCGAAAGGCTATTTTCGTAAAAGAACGGACAAGTTTGTGAAATAATCCTCCCCGACCTCAAAATTCAGGTGAAATTGATAAGGGGCCACGTTTGCAAAAATAGCTATTTGGTTAAAATTGGCGTACAGGGGAAGGAATCTGTCACTCTTTTTTTTAATTTGTATTTCTTTTAATTAGAATATGTGAGTTGTTTGATTTTCGAATTTGAAGGTCATCCTTAAACCTTTGAAACCCAGTCTGTTTTATTATGAAAATTGAAAATTTCAAAAAATATTTCATTATTTATTTTTTACCTTGCATTTGTCCGAACTACGCAAGGTCTGATTCATGCGGGGTCATGATACATAGGCAATATCCATAAGATTCGACCACAACTATATATGTATATATAAAAAATGGAAAAAAAAGAGGAAGTAAAAAATGTTGATAATAATAAGGACTGACTGAGTCCATTCTAACATGTTTTGAATTGTGAAGAAAGGTGGTTGGTTGTGTTTCTGAGTAACTCTTCCCTACAACACAAAGGCCGAGGACAATGACAGAGAACAACAAAAGTGAGTGGGTTGGTACCGATGCCCGACAATAGCTGGTTGAACAGAACAGCAGTTTGGCAGAAGAAGTGAAAATGTTAAGAAAACATGTGGCAGACATGTATCAGGCATGGATGGTTGGGAAAGCACCACCCCCGCCACCACCTAGCTTCCTAGACTCTGTCCTTACCCAAACACCGAACACAATGTCAGGTGATTCCCCACACTCTCCATATCTACCCGCCTATCACAGCTTTCTCAGCCACCCGAGTGGCTCCATCACTCGTCATCCAGCTATGTTCTCCCAACGTTACTCCCCTCCCCAACGCTACTTCTCTCCAAGGGACTCCCAAAGACATGCTTCACTTTCCAAGTACCCAGCTCCACGAAATGCCTATCCACCCCCACGAGCATACCAGAAACCCTCTAGGTCAGGTTTTGGGCATAATCAGGCATTTAGGAATGAGAGGTTGCTGAAACGAGAAAAGGCTCTCACCCCTGTTGGAGGGTCATATGCCGTTTGTTTCAGAAGTTGAAGCACTCGGGCATGTTGAAAGCAATCCAGATAAAAATGTCAAACCTGCTATCAAAGAAATGTGACTTTTCTCAAAAGTGCGCACATTGCTCTGATGCCCCGGGGCATGATATAGAGAAGTGTTGGAAGCTGAAGAAAGCAATTCAGGAGCTTGTTGATGCATGTGACATTGGCGTGCAAAATTCGGATACAGCAGACACCAGCCAAAGTTCCTGGTATTATTGAGACAGAACCCGTTGGCTAGGATGCCGTGCTTGGTGATTGGGAAGATGCTCCATCCCTTGGTTATCCGGAGTAGATCTTTGGTGGTTTATTTTGTTGTCATTTCTCTTGTCCGATTTATTTTAGGGTTTTGATCCGGATATGTCTTGTGTCAAACCCTCTTATCCTTCCATTTTTATCATAGCGGTTTGCTTTGTTATGTCCAGGTTTGTTTCAGGGTTGTACTCTGGTTTGTTTTGTTTGTTTTGATTGTTCGAACCGTTCACCGATAGTCTAATGCAAATTTCGGTCTTTTGTTATTTCCAGTCATCTTCTTTGTTTAGTTCTTTTATCCTTTTGTTGTGTCTTTTGTTCGAACGCCGATTCTTGTGACATGACATGCGCACACAGTTGGCCTAATCTTAAAAGTTAATCATGAAGCAATTGGAAGATGATCGGGGCACTTAAAGGGAATAAGAACGGTTTGAGATTATTTGGAGCCCGATTCATGTGAAATTGGGGCAAGTAAAACATAAAGAAAACCGTAAAGGCAAGCTGGCCAAATTGACAGGGGTCGTTCATGATAATGAAAATGAGAGTGTTGCCCAACGGTGCTTTAAAAATGACAAATGAAAAGGTGAATGTGCGGATACGGCACAATCAGAAGATGTCGCGAATGTTTAAATGTGTTGTTTGCGTTTGGCGTATTTTGAAGATTGGAATGACGAAGGCATTTTATTCTGCTATCTAAATACTTTATCCTTCGTTAACCCTTTGAGACTTATTTGATTTCTTGCATACCCTCCTTCGGAATCAATAGCAAGACTAGAAACGCGAACATGGAAGATAAAGAAAAAGAAAAAAAAAGAAAGAAAAAATAACAAAAACAACAAAAAGATAAAGAAGAAAAAGAGAAAATAAAAAATGAAAAGGAAAACTAGAACAACGAGGAAGTGAGAACTACGTTTGACCTGATTCCTCAAAGAGGATACGTAGGCGTTTCACAGCTCGGTCATAGTGTAAATAAAAAATCAAAAATCCCCAAGCAAGAAATTGTGGGCAAAAAATTGTATTTATTATAAAATAATCTAGTTCCGAAGGTTGTAATTTTAAACCAAATTGATGTGTTTTTGAGCCTTCAAGTACCCTTTCTTTCTAGCCTATCCAAAATCCCACATTACGGTCCAAAGAAAGACCTTCCGATCAGTCTTCAAAAGAGGCCAAGTCAGACAAATGAGAGAGTCTTATCAGAATGTAGCACTCTGATTCCCAACAGAAAAGACTCTGATCCCCAGCAGAAAAGAAATAAAAGAGAGTCTTAGTGGTAACACCCCAATCCCCAACTGAAAAGTAATACAAACGAAAGAGTCTTGTTGGTGAAAACCTTCATAGGCACCATGAGGCGATTGTAAGCTGAGAGAAATCAAAATGAGAGAGACTTGATAGTGAAAACCTGCGGGCATTACAAGTTGAATAAGGGTGAGAATCAGAAGGAAATCACCAGATGGAAATTGTGAAAAACGATTAATAACGGAGGACAGGTCAATTGTGTATGCCATGACCATTAGAGTTGGTATCCGCGTTTTATAGGTTTTTATTTTATAGTTTTCTTGTTAGAGAGTCATACATTTCTTTTGTCTTTTATTCTGTTCCCTTTTATCGTTCTCCTTTCATCAAAAATTCCCCAACAGAGTCTGTTTGTGAGAAATGACTTCAAAATTTGCCCTCAGCTTTCTAATTATGTAAGACGAGATCTAACTGGTACATCCAGGTGGTATAAGTCAGGAAGGAACAAGCGCAAGGCCAATCCCCGCAGAAATCAGAGGTTATAGACCTCAAGGCCAAGGCCAGTGGATAAGTTAAGAAGGAACAACGCGGAAAGCGATGGGCATAATTTGGAAATTCATATGAGACTCAAAGGTCTGGGAAATGCCAGTTCCTGAGCTATGCCACAAAAGAAGAGGGATATCCCCAGCAGAAAAGGTTTTTCAGTGACACGGATGAACGAAGAAAGTGGTTCATCAGTAAAACATGCAAGATCCTCAAGCGGAGTCAACTGTCATAGGAATGTGGGGGTCAGAATAAAAGTGGAAAATAACGGTGAGAGGTTTGGAGTCGTCAAGAAGGGCGAAAGTTATCAGCCAAGTTTCAAGATGGCCAAACAACGCAAAGCAGGGCAAGTCGTTTTAAGACCAGCAAATAATATCACTCCCCATCAAGTTTTGACAAGTGTAATGGAACGAAGAGAAGGGAAGGACAAAAGGAGAACCATCCCCAGCAGGAGTATCACAACCAACCACCACGTTTTAAACTGACCAAAATTTTTTTTTGATGTGAAACAGGGACGGAAAATGTCATTGATGATAGAGAGGTATGCTGATGCAAGGAAGATTATCAAACTGGGGCATTTGGAAAATTTTCTGGAAGTCAGGTATCCATTTGGGGAAGAAGAAAGATAACACCAGTCTTAAGGGAAGTGGGCTTAAAACCAGTTTTATCCCCAACAGGGTTGAAAGAAAGAAAACAACAAGTTTCAAGGAAAGGAGTTGTATCCCCAGCGGACGGAACAAAAAGGATGAAACTTGTGTTCAGAAAAGCAAGAAGCCAATGTCATGCCCGGCAACTTTCAGAAGAATAAAGCATGAAGGAATGAAAATTCCACGGCAGTGTTATTCCCCAACAGTTTTCAGAGGAACGAAACACGAGTTCAGAAGGAGGAGGATAACATAGTTTTAAAAATAAAAAAAATAAAAAAATAAAAAAAAAAAGAAAAGAGATTCCCCCAGCAGTGTTATCCTCAACAGCGTTATCCCCAGCTGATAACATTTTGATCCCCAGCAGTATTGAGAGAAAATAAAAGTTTTAAAGAGAGTAGTTTTGAAAAAAAAAAGAGAAAAGGGAAGAAAGGAGATTCCCCCAGTAGTATTATCCCCAGCAGGTAAGTAACTAGTTCCCCAGCAGTGTTATCCCCAACAGTTTCGAGGGAAGACAATACGAGTTTTTAGTGAAGCAGTTCTAAAAGAAGGTACTCCAAGTAGGAGGAAATGGTTTATGAGGTAAAGAGGGATAACAGTAATAGAATGCAGATGAAATTGTAGTTGAGGTCAGGTGTCCGCCTGAAGAACGGAATGGCATTTTATTTTTAAGTTGTTGTTGAAGTCAGGTGCCCGCCTGGAGAATGGAAAGGCATTATCTTTTTAAATTATATTTAATGTTTTAAATCATAGTTAAGGTAAGGTGCCCGCCTGAAGAACAAAATGGCGTTTTATTTTTAAGTTGTTGTTGAAGTCAGGTGCCCGCCTGAAGAACGGAATGGCATTTTATTTTGTTAAAGTCTAGTACCCACTTGAGGAAGAAGGAAGATAACACAAGTTTTAAGGGAAGGAAGAAATCATCCCTAGCAAGAATGTCACAATCGACCACCATTTTCAAAATTGACAAAAATTTTCTTTGTATGTAACAGGAACAAAGCAGTGCAAATTTTCTCCTAAGATGAAAACATCTTAGTCTGATGAATTGTTTCTCCTAAGATGGAAAAATCTTAGTCCGATGAATTGTTTCTCCTAAGATGAAAAAATCTTAGTCCGATGAATTTCTCTCCTAAGATAAACATCTTAGTCCGATGAATTGTTTCTCCTAAGATGAAAAAATCTTATTGTCTCTCCTAAGATAAACATCTTAGTCCGATGAATTATTTCTCCTAAGATGAAAAAATCTTAGTCCGATGAATTTCTCTCCTAAGATAAACATCTTAGTCCGATGAATTGTTTCTCCTAAGATGAAAAAATCTTAGTCCGATGAATTTCTCTCCTAAGATAAACATCTTAGTTCGATGAATTATTTCTCCTAAGATAAACATCTTAGTCCGATGAATTGTTTCTCCTAAGATGAAAAATCTTAGTCCGGTGAATTTCTCTCCTAAGATAAACATCTTAGTCCGATGAATTGTTTCTCCTAAGATGAAAAAATCTTAGTCTGATGAATTATCTCCTAGAGTCAAAAAATCTTAGTCCTATGAATCTTTCTCCTAAGATCACACAAAAAATTGGACCTAGTCTGATGAATTATCTCCTAGAGCCAAAATCCTAGTCTGATGAATTGTTTCTCCTAAGATAACAGAAGAAATCTTAGTCTGTTGAAACTTTCACCTAAGATGGTAATCATTTCAGTCTTTAAATTTCAAGTTTTGAAGTTGGGAGCCCGCCCATATAACAGAGGAATATATTTCAGTCTTTAAATTTCAAGTTTTGAAGTTGGGTGCCCGACCATATAATAGAGGAATACATTTCAGTCTTTACATTTCAAGTTTTGAAGTTGGGAGCCCGCCCATATAACAGAGGAATACATTCCAATCTTTACATTTCAAGTTTTGAAGTTGGGAGCCCGCCCATATAACAGAGGAATACATTTTAGTCTTTAAATTGCAAGTTTTGAAGTTGGGAGCCCGCCCATATAACAGAGGAATACATTGAAGTTTGAAGTCAGCAGAGCGGAGGGTTACTACAAAAATCCCCAGCATAAATCCAAATTCAGAAGCCAGAAGGAAGGCAACAGTGGTCAGAAAGAAGGCAGTTCAAGCTTCAAAGGAAAAATAATTCGAAGCTCACAAAAAGGAAGTAATCAGTTCAAGTTAGAGTCAACAGAAGTTAGTCACAATAAAGAGAAAAAAAGAAAAAAAGAGAAAGGCAAGAAATTAATCCAAATGCAGAAGTGGATAAATGCTCAAGACATGGCTGAAGTCACAAACTCTGCATGTACCGTCTTGATTTTGAAAAAGCTGAAAAAGATTGAACCAACACCTGCAGCTAACAAGCATCAAGATTCATATCAGAGTCCGCATGAAGCACCAACCAAAACTCAAGATCAAGTTTCAGAAGACTCATAGATAGGAATCTTGTAACTAGTAGCTGATAGGCTTAGTTAGTCTGTTTCATGTTTTGATTTTTGATGTAATAGCAGGATCGCGGACCGGAACCTTAACGGAACAGAACCTCGATCGGCTCTCCACCTCGGCATACTCCATATTCTCACTCACTTCCGAACTACACGTGGCCTGATTCCTTTATAGCCAAGGATATGTAGGCAGCTCAGATACCAGGGCTCGGTCACATCCCCTTTCCTTTAATTTTAGTCTCTCCGAATAAGGGCCGGGTCAAAACATGTCTAGTCGTTATTTGTCGGAAAACTCTTCGTGTTTCCAGTCAAAGAGGGGCAGCTATAGATGTGTGATTTTTGACCATCCCCAGGATTTTTCATATTTTAGCGTGTAAATATTCAATTTAGGCCTAATATAGTTATTTCAACCAATTTTGACTCTTTTACTTTATTTCGTAACAAAATGAGAAAATTACAATAAAAAAAAAGAGATACATAAATTTTAGTTTATGTATTTATCATAAACTTGGAAAAAACAAAAATAGCACCTTATTTTTAATCTTTATATATAATTTCGAAAAAAAAAATAATATAGTTTCATTAATGTTTTGTAGTCATTTTAATCTTTAAAAAATACAAAAAATAGTACTTTATTTTTTATCTTTTTATAATTTCGAAAATACAAAAAATAGTTTTATTAATGTTTTGTAGTCATTTTAATCGTGAAAAATACCCAAAAATAGTTTTGTTTTAATTTTCAGTCTCATTTTAATAGTTATTTTGCTTACGTAGGATTAATTAAATAACATCGTGTTTTTATTCTCGGTTGCGGAAAAAAAATAATATTTGGGTTCAAACGACCCATGTTTAGGCCCAAAATTCGGACCTAGCCCATAACAACCCAAGCCAATACCCATACCCAAGCCCACTACCCTAAAACCCTAAACTAACTTAGACCTATAAATACACTACTAACTATTCAGCCGCAGGGGGGAGGGGATATACACATTACACATTTTTGAAGACTACTTCATCTTCTTCAACATAGAAATACAAGATAAAACCCTAATACCATCTCCATTGAAAAAGATCAACCATAAGCCCCGTTGTTTCTTCGCCACTAACGACCCCTCATCGTCTTCAACCAAAGCCACCATCTCGCTCACCAAAATAGCCCCCGTCGTTCGTCGTCGTCACGTCCAAACGACAACCATCATCTCCATAGCCAACTAGCCACACCAAGCGACCACCTACTATTACGTCGTCCCCAGCCAGCTTTCCGCCATTGCTGCTTGGTCGTCTTCTCCATCAGCTCGCCAGTCGACCACCCTGCCAGTCGACCACCCAGCCCGTCGAGCAGCGGCGAACAGCAGCGAGCTTCTACTTCACCTCTTCGTCTGACCGTCGACCACCAGCTGGTGTCCCTGTCCAAACAACCCTCACCAGTCATCTCCTCACGTCCAAACGACCGCCTGCAATGTCCAGCCATGAATGACCCTCCCTCATCACTATAACTGACCGAAAAACACACACATACCTGAAACCCAACTGAAAATGTTCAAAAAATCGCCCAGAAGTTCTGTCCGGGGCGAGGTCCGTTCGAGTTCGTCGTTGGTCAGTCGTTGTTCGTGGTTCCAGTCCGGTTCGAGTTTCGTCCAGATGCTATCGTTTTGAGGTCAATCTCTAACCTTTCATTTAATTAACATTGGCTATTATCTTTTTTTTTTTAGCTTGAATGAATGTTAGGTATGCATGGATGTGGTTTAATCTTTGAATTTTAGCTTTGTATTTATATTACTACTATTTTGATTTGGCATGATAAATGGAAGCTTTGATTGGAGGTTTCTAATAAATTGCAAAGGCAGTAGCTAGAATCTCTGTGATCCTCGTTTGATATCTTGGATTAGCATGTTGTAGTATTAATTTTAAAGTTGGGACAGTAGTTTGCTCTTAAAAAATTCACCTAGTCATTTTCTTTACTTAACATAGAATTTGTTTGTCTCCCTTGATGTTTAATATTGTAAATGACTAGATGGACCTAAATTATGCAAATGGATAGAATAGTATAAATTTATTAGTTGTAAATAATTTCTAATGATTAAACCTATTTTTGTTTTAAGTTTAAATTCCATAATCCATGGCCTTCCAATAATCACTAGCTTAGGAAAATAATCTTGAACATACTTAGTTTGCTTTAGTTGAATGCCCTTTTAAATAATAAAACGAGAAGAGCCTCGCTAAATAAAATACCTAAATTGCGGGGCCCTCGATAAATGGTTGTACTAAGATACTCAGACTTCGGGATGGGCCGTTTGGCTCATTTCACGGACTTCCCCAAAGATAATAATGCGTTAGTCTCTTTAGGCGCATATTTTAATGATATTACTTTCTTAAACTCGGGTGCACATTTATGTGACCCAAATCCGATTCTCAACGGAGTCAAAATGTGTCAATAACCACGGCTACATTGATGTGACGTGGTTCGAGACGCATTTTCACGATGTTGCAATTCTCATAAAAATAATAATAAAAGCGGTTAAAAGGTAAAAATGCACATAGGTTTGAACATGTACTAAAATCAAATTTTTTAGCCAAATATAACAGTTAAGCGACCGTGCTAGAATCATGGAACTCGGGAATGCCTAACACCTTCTCCCGGGTTAATAGAATTCCTTTTCCGGATTTCTGATTCATAGACTGTAATACGGAGTCAATTTTTTCCTCGATTCGGGATTCAAACCGGTGACTTGGGACATCATAAATCTCTCAAATGGCGACTCCAACTCTTAATAATAGATCCCGTTTCGATTGTCCTTTAATTGGAAAAACTCCCATTATTACACCCTTCGCGGGGTGCAGTAGCGTAAAAAGGAGGTGTGACAAATAGTTAGAATGCGGTCTTGTGAGCTTGTACTGACTATTTCTTACCTCGTTTATGTAGTTTTGGATCGTTCGGCTCCAAATTGAGAGTTTGAGCTCATTCTTGGTATTGGAAGTACGCTTTAGAGCGAGGTGAGTCTCCTTTCTAACCTTGTAAGAGGGAATTATCTCCATAGGTGAGTTAATTGATTATGTGCTCCTATTTGTGGGGGCTACATATGCAGAGGTGACGAGAGTCCGTGCGTAGCTACTATTATATTTAAGTCCGTGTAGTCTATGACCCAAAATCATGTTATACTTGGAATATCTGTAATCGTATTGACAGCTTGAATTGCTTAAATCACATCGAATTAGTGAATGAATTTCTAAAAAGGATTTAAAATTTATTTTCTTAAATTATTAAAAGAGAATTGGTTTTTCTTGGATAATTATTTCCTGATGACTTCTTGATTGACTGTCTGTGTGTGTTTAAATTATGGAACGGGCCGAATGCCTCGGTAGATTAAATAGATGCATCTATGGTTTGCGCCATTTGACCCTCTGGCAGTGCACAGTTTAAATATTGTTGGATCGGGCCGTACGACCTTAGTATGATTTGCGTATGCTTGTATTACTTGACTTGAACTTATTAAAGTTGTTATAGTCTCTTCCCGGCTTGAGAATATTTGTATAAATGATGAAAAGGAATTTGGAAAGTTTCCTATAAAAGAAATAATTGTTTATTTGCTTCAACCTGTTGAATTACAATCATGTGATAAAAATTCACTATTTAATGTATTATTGATATAACAGTATTGGACCCTTAGTAAGTGTCGAAGTCAACCTCTCGTCTCTACTTTTTCGAGATTAGACAGGATACTTACTGAGTACACATTATTTTCATACTTATGCTATACTTGATGTGCATTTTTGTTGCACAGGCACATGTACTTCTAGTGGCCTGTTGGGCGTAGCAGCGTGGATGATACGGGGATTAGGTGAGCTGCATTTCTCGAGGTGACCCGCAACTAGTATAGTCTCTTTCAATGTATTGTATTTACTTTCTGTCCATTGTTATAGAAGTTTTAGCATTGAGACTATATAAGTTGCGGGTCGCCTCGAGGAAATACAGCTCACGTAGTCCCCATGTCAACCATGCTTCTACGCCCACTCGGCCACTAGAGGTGCATATGCATGTGCAACAAAAATGCACAAAAGTATAGTATAAGTACGAAAACGTGTACTCAATAAGTATCCCGTCTAATCTCGAAGAAGTAGAGATGAGATGGTCGACTTCGACACTTACTAGTGGTCCAATAATGATATACTATTAATGTGAATAATCATGGATTTATTAAGAATGATAGAAATTTCAAGTAAGTCACGAACAGGTGAAAGTTCCTTTTTATATTAAAAGTCTTCGGATTCATAATCCATTAGTTTCCAATTGTCTTTGGTCGGGGAGAGCATATATTAATTTCAATAAATCTCAAGTCAAGCAATACAAGCGTGTGCAACTCATGCCGAGTTCATACGACCCGATATAACATAAATGTAAAATGTGCACTGTCGAGGGTCGAACGGCACGAACCATAGATTCATCTATTACCCCGCTCGTGTATCGTACGTGCGACGCGGTCAACATTGAATAAACAAATATCTTGCTCATAAATCATATATGCGACGCGGGCACATATATATACACTCACTTAAATAGGAAGTTAAGAGTTTATCGGGAAATGTTTATTCCAATAAAAGCCAATTTTCCTTTAATGATTTAAGAAAAATGAAGTTTCATCCTTTTTGAAATTTATTTGCTGATTCGGTGTGAACTAAGCAATTCAAGCCATCAATAAGTTTACAAATAATCCAAATACAACAAGCTTTTTGGTCCTAGACTACCCCGACATTAGCATAATAGTAGCTACGCACGGACTCTCATCACCTCGTGCGTACGTAGCCTCCACAAATAGGAGTACATATCCAATTAATTCACCTATAGGGACAATTCCCTCTTACAAGGTTAGAAAGGAGACTCACCTCGCCCCAAAGATCCAAAACCGGCATTCCACGCCCTTCCGAAGACTTGAATCGATGCTAAGTTCTCCAAAACTAACCAATAATCATGCAAATTCATTAATATATGCTCAATTATTAATTACAATCTAATTTATAGCAATTCCTAACCCTGATCGAAAAGTTCACAAAAATGCCCTCGGGCTCATGTGCCCGAGTTTCCAAAATTTTCGAAGAATAAGTTTACCCATAGTTTCACGAACTCAAATATATAATTTTCTATTAGTTCCATACCCAAAATCGTGGTCAAACTCCAAGAATATCAATTTTCTAGGTTTTCCCTCAAACCCCAAGTTTTCTACAAGTTTCCATGTCTAAATCCATATATAAATCTTGTATTTAACTCAAAACTAGCATAAATTACTTACCTCATGATGAATGACGGAACCCCCTCTTCAAAGGCTCCAAAAATCACCCAAACCAAGAAAAAAATGGGTGAAATGAACTCAAACCCCGATTTTAAATATTCTGCCCAACTCAGGTCCACCCTTCTTCACATTCGCGGCCTGTCCCTCACGTTCGCGAAGGCCAGTTACCCATCCCCTTCGCGTTCTCATACAAGGCCTCAGTTCGTGTAGGCCAATAACCTCAGGTCCAATTTTCCTTCTACACATTTGCGATCTCTCCTCCGCATTCGCGTAGCAGCTCAGCCCACCCCTTCGCGTTCGCGACTTCCTCCTCGCGCTCGTGAAGGCCAAATCCAGTAGCCTCCCACTTTCATCTTCGCGTTCGTGAGACTCCCTTCATGTTCGCGAAGAAGGAAACCAGATACCAGCAACCAGCAGCAACTTTTTACCCAAATTCGATCTATTAACCTCACGAAATCCACCCGAAGCCCTCGGGACCCCAACCAATCATACCAACCAGTCCCAAAACACATTACAGACTTGCTCGAGGCCTCAAATCACATCAAAAAAATGCTAAAATCATGAATCGACCTCCAATCCAAGCTTAATGAACTTTTGAATTTCAAACTTCTATATTCGATGTCGAAACCTACCAAATCATGTCCGATTGACCTCAAATTTTGCACATAAGTCATACTCGACATTACAAACCTACTCCAACTTCCAGAATCGAATTTCGACCCCGATATCAAAAAGTCCACTTCCGATCAAACTTCTCAAAAACCTTCAAATTTCTATCTTTAGCTTAATGGCTCTAAAATGACCTACGGACCTCCGAATTCACTTCCGATCATGCTCCTAACTCTAGAATCACGATACGGAGCATCTCCCAGACTTAGAATCCCAAATGGACATCGATAACACTAAAATGCACTTCAAGCCAAATTTATGAAATTTCTTCTAAAATGCTAACGTTTACAATAGGCGCCAAAACGCTCCCGGGTTATCCAAAACCCAAACCGGGCATACTCCCAAATCCGAAGTAATCATAGGAACCTGCTGGAACCTTCAGATCCCGATTCTGAGGTCGTTTACTCAAAGATACAATCCTAGTTAATTCTTTCAACTTTAAGCTTTCGAAATGAGAATTCTCTTTCCAAATCAACTCTAAACTTCCCAAAATTCAATTTTGGCCACGCGTACAAGTCATAATACCTGAAATGAAGTTGCTCATTGTCACACCTCCTTTTTTACACACCTACCCCGAAGGATAATGTATAAAGGAGTTTTTCCATTTTAAGTGACATTATTCAAGATATGATTATTTATTTATTTTTAGAGTCGCCACTTAGGATAAGTTTGGCTTTTGAGGTCCCAAGTCACCGTTTTTTTTAATCCCAAATTGAGGAAATTTTGACTTCCCGAATGGAGTCTGCAAACCAGAAATTCTGAATATGGAATTCGGCTAACTTGAGGGAAGGTGTTAGGCACCCCCGGATCCCGAGGTTCTAGCACGATCGCTTAAACTAATATAATTGGCTAAAAGTATGATTTTTATACATGTCATCCTATAGTGCAATTGTAAAATTATTTACCGCGTTTAATTAATTTTTAGGAAATTGAACGTTGTTTAAAACATGTTTTTGGATCACGTCACATGAAATGCACCCGGATCCTCGACACATTTTAATCAACATTTTGGGATTTGGATTTGAGTCTCATGAAATGCACACCCGAATTTAGGAAGGTAAGATTATTAAAGAACGTACTTAAAGCGGCTAGCGTATTATTTACTTTGTGGGCAGCCATGAAAATATGCTAAATGGCATATCCTGAGTTCTAGAATATTTTAATGTAAGTGTTTAAAGAGGGCCACGCAATTTATGAATTTTGTTTGGCGTGCCGCACCTTATTTTATTTTAAAGGTCGTCCTAAAAGAACTACGATTTTTTATTAAGTATTGTCTCTAAAAGGGCCCTAGTTAAATAGCATTATTAATTACTATTAGTAAAAACCAATCAAGGAATTTGGGCCTCAAGTTCAAGTTCAAACTTGAACAAGAGAGAAACCTCTTAATTCAAATGTGCTACTTAACTTGGAAGGCCCAAAACCTGTGTTATAAAATTAATCCCACAAACTTAATACGAATTCAAACCTTCAGCATTTTTGGGCTTCAAAATTAGCCTAGGAAGAAGGAAAATACTGTTGCTTTTATTAGAACTTGCTCAGCTTTGGGCTTCTGGTTATGACGTTAGGTCTAGTATGAAGATGCTGAAGCTGGAACATAACCAAGACTGCCTAGGCTTCAAATTAATTGAGTTAAAAAGGAATGGGCCTGGCGCCAATTTTGGACAATTTTTACACAGTTGGGCCATGTTGAATCACTTCTTCATGGCCAGACAGTCCAGGACTTTATCAAACCAAACTGTGACGACCCGGCCCGTCGTCACGTGAGTTACCGCCCCATTTCCCTCATATTATGCTTCACTATGATTCAATATCAGTATTTGAGTTGGTTGGATAGAATTGGATTGGTTTTAGTTAGAAATGAGACACTAGGTCTCTTAAAGGGGAGCTTGTTTTGGAAAGTCAACTGGAAGTTGACTATTTAGTTAGAGGGCTCGGATGGGAATTCTGATGATTCGGTTAGCTTCGGGGGATGATTTGTGAATTAGGAGTACAATAGGAATCGAATTTGGAGGTCCGGTGTAGAATTAGGCTTAAATTGGCTAAGTTTGAATTTTGGCGAATTCCGGTGGGTAGGTGAGATTTTGATCCGAGGGTCGGAATGAAATTCCGAGAGTTGCAGTAGCTCCGTTAGGTGATTTTGGATATGCGTGCAAAGTTTTAGGTCATTCGGAGGTGTTTAGGTCGGGTTTTTGATCGAATGAAAGTTTCGGAAGTTTTAGTTTAACTTAGGCTTGAATCCGTTGTAATTTGATGATTCTTGTGTTGTTGGATGTGTTTTTACGATTCGAGCAAGTTTGGATGGAGTATTAGACCATGTTGGTTCATTTGTTGAGGTCCCGGGGGCCTCGGTGTGATTTCGGGTGGTTAAACGGGAATTTTGGAAGTATGTTGCAGGTCTGAACTTCTGCCTTATGGTGTTTCCGCATCTATGGAAAAGGAGCCGCAGAAGCGGTTCCATAGATGCGGCGGGATGGTCGCATAAGCGGGCAGGCGTGGCCCAGGGCAATTTCGCATAAGCGGACTAGGGGGGTCGCTTCAGCGGGTCCGCATAAGCAGATAATACACCGCAGAAGCTGTCGATGGAGGACCGCAAAAGCGGATGTTGAGTCGCATAAGCGGTCCCACTAATTTTTAAGTGAGACCGCATAAGCGGTCAAATGGTCGCGTGTGCGGGGCCACATAAGCGGAAAACGACCAGGGATTTCAGTGAACAGTAGTTCACGATTTTTAAAAGAAGAGAAAATATTTAGGACTTCGACTAGGGTTGTTCTTGGGCGATTTTGAGGAGAAATCGAAGGAGCTTCATCAGGTAAGAACTATTAGCCTCGGAATATGTTATTTTGGTGTAAAAACATTGATTAATCACT
>MU668769.1:0-16378 GCA_026770625.1 Nicotiana glauca
CGGCTCAATGTGGATGCTGATTTTGGTTTCCCTAACATTGTCTGCATCCCCTAAATTGACAGCTTCAGTGTCATTTAAATTGGGCTTGGGTTTCTCTTCGAACTTGCTTAATTCTCTATTTATCTCTTCAAAGGCTTCATCCTCATCGTATTCCGATTCACCGTCATAATCGACCTCTTGTACAATTAATTTGGAATCAGATTGATTTTTTAGACTAGGTTGAAGATCCGTTGTGCATGACATGTCATTAGAACCAGTATAAAGAGAATTGTTCAGAAAGAGAAAAGAAGAAAACAAAATTAAAACAAAATAAGGGAGAAAACTTTCACTTTATTAAAATGCGGGATAATAGAGTTTCACACTTTTGCCGAATACAAAATAAAACAATATTTGGATTACACCCTGGAATAGTCCAGAAAACAAGAAAGAAAAATCAGAGCCTACTACCAAGACTCCATCCGGATAGGAAGAGGAGTAGCTGTCCAATTGTTGATATTGGCCCTAGGCCCCACAAACTGTATATCTGCCCTACTGGAACCTTCTCCAGCTTCTATCACGTTGACGTCGGCGAACAGCCTTTCAAAACTTTGATTTAAATCCCCATCTAACCCAATCAGTGGTCCGAGAACTTTCGGGACCGACAATCTTCTGCTACCTGCTCTGACAAAGAATCTGGAGAGACGTGGAACCGGCTTGGGAAGAACCCAACCTCTCTTCTTCAACTTCCGAGCTTCTCTTATGTCTGCTGTTGTAGGCTTGTATCCCAACCCAAAAGTATCCAGATTCTTGGGCGACGAAACTGGCTGGAATTAACCTTGCAAGTCAACCCCCAAGCCTTTGCCGGGTACAAACCCGCTGTTTAACATTTCCGAGGCTATCATGAAGGTTGCAGCTGCGAATCTGGGAAGTGGAAGGTCCTCGCCTTCAGAAATTTTATCTACTGAGACTGCATCAAAAATATGGTAAACCCATTGACCTTTTTTGTCATCGGTCTCTCTGAATGGTACAATGGCATCACCCACAGTGCCTGTACCATCATCCCCGTGTACCACTATCTCTTGCATGTCCCACTCAAATTTCACCATCTGGTGCAATGTGGAAGGCACTGCTTTGGCGGCATGAATCCAGGGTCGCCCCAATAGAAGNAATATCACCCATCGTGTCCGTACCACCCCCATCAAAACCTCGGACGCAGACGCTATTCCTGTGAATTCGGTCATGATCAACCTTCATCTTGTTCAGAGTAGTCAAAGTATAGATATTGGCGCTCGACCCATTATCAATCAATACTCGGGTGACCACCGAGTCTTCGCATTTCACGGTCAAGTATAGGGTTTTGTTGTGTTCTGTACCCTCTGTCGGCAATTCATCATCAGAAAATGTCACCCTGTTTACCTCGAAGATTTTGTGCACTATCCTTTCCAGGTGATTTACGGAGATTTTATCCGGAACATGAGCCTCGTTCAGGATTTTCATCAGTGGCTGGAAATGGTCACTAGAGTGGATCAACAAGGATAGCAACAAAATCTGTGCCGGAGTCTTTCTTAAATGCTCCACAATGGAGTAGTCTTGGGCCTTCATTTTCTTCAAAAATTCCTCCGCCTCTTCCTCCGTCACTAGCTTCTTTATCACTTCTGGTTGACCTTCTTAATTCTACGGGAGCAAAACACCTTCCTGAACGAGTTAATCCCTACGCCTCACATATTTCTTCCGTAACCTCCTTCCCTTTGTACATTACCATCGCTTTATTGTAGCACTATGGCACGACTTTCTTGCTGATTATTGGCCTCTGCATTACTGGTCTAATAACAACTGACCCCATGCATGCTGGCTTGCTTGGTACCCCTTGCACCGTTACTTTGACTGGTTCTAGATTCTTTGCAACAACAGACGATCTCTTCCCCATCACCACCACTGGCTTGACATCTACCTTCTCCAACTGTATCACCTCTTTTCCACTGGTCGACATTTCTTTTGGGCTGGCACGGATCATCATCACCGTCTGCGAGGGTTTTTTTAGATCCCCTCCTTCGTGCACAAGCTCGATCATGTGGGTTTCGTGGTGTGCTGGCAATGAGTTCTGATTGATGTTGGGCGCCTCTGGTGCCTAAACCTCGATCTTGTTGGTGTCAATAAGATCTTGCACTGCACGTTTCAACTTCCAACACTTCTCGGTATCATGTCCGGGAGCCCCCGAACAATACTCATAGCTTACCGAGTGGTCCATATTTTGGGGAAGGGGATTTGGCAATCTGGGCTCGACAGGACTCAACAAACCCAACTGCCTTAATTTGTGGAACAAAGCAGTGTAGGTTTCTCCCAACTTAGTGAAGGTTCTTTATTTCTGCACCCTTTCATTTCTGAAGCCTGATTCCCCCGGAAACCTGTCCCTGGAGGGTTCCTGTAGGCCCTTGGTGGTGGATAGGTGTTTTGTGGAGGTGGGTATGTATTTTGTGGGGGTGGATATGTGTTTTAGGGAGCCAGCGCGCGCCATTGTGGGCAAGCCGGAGGCTGGGTGTATGCTTGGGCTTGATGGACGGGAGAAGTGTTATTCTTGTGGTGGGTAGTACGGTTGTGGAGGGTAATTTGGAGTGTGTGGGTAATTTGGGTGAAGGGGTCTGGAATGTTATCGGGGGGGAAGGACCTCTTGATCTGGACCAATTACCTGCCTCTATTGTTGCGACCTCTTCTCTTCTCTTCTTCCTGAGCGCACCTCCCGTGCCGCTCTGAATGGCTTGAGTAGTGGCTTTAATCACCGAATAACTCAGGATTTTGTTGGACTTAAGTCCCTCTTCGATCATACCACCCATTTTCACTACCTCGTTGAACGATTAGCCAACTGACGTCACCAAGTGACCAAAGTAAGTTGGCTCTAGAGTTTGCAGAAAGTAGTCCACCATTTCTCCCTCTCTCATCGGAGGATCAACTTTGGCTGCCTGTTCTCCCCATCGGAACCCAAATTCTCGGAAGCTTTCTCCGGGCTTCTTCTCAAGCTTCAGCAATGTGAGACGGTCAGGGACGATCTCAAGGTTGTACTGAAAGTGACCTGCGAATGCTTGTGCTAGATCGTCCCAGGTGTACCACCTGCTCGGATCCTGTCTTGTGTACCATTCCAGTGCGGACCCACTTAGACTTTGGCCAAAGTAAGCTATCAGCAGCTCATCTTTACCACCTGCTCCTCTCATCTTGCTGCAAAACCCTCGCAGATGTGCCATAGGATCGCTGTGCCCCTCGTATAGATCAAACTTTGGCATCTTGAACCCTGCCGACAATTGGACGTCAAGGAAAGGACACAGGTCCTTGTAGGCCATGCTGACCTGATTGCCTAACCCGTGCATGTTCCTAAAGGATTGCTCCAAGCTTTTAAATTTTCCCAGCACTTCGTCTTGCTCTGGGCTCTTAGCCGGCTTTTCAATCTCCGCCAGGACCTCAAAGTGGGGATTATAAGCATGTAGCTCGAGTGCTTTGAATGTGGGTTCAGGGGGGCAATATTGGGTGACATGAGCTTGAAACAACGGCTCACTAGATGATCTCTGTAACGTGGCTGGTGGGGGTCCCATGAAAACAGGAACATTTGGTGGGGGAGGGTCATGATTGGGTGGTGGAGCTTGGGGATCATAGGGATTTCTTCCCTGATAGTAGTGGTGACTAGGGAAGCTTGTCGAAGGGCCGGGGGGAGGATATTCCGGCGTGTGTCCTGGTGGGAGAGTAGGAGTAATGGGTGGTTCAGGCCCCTTTTGTACCCTAGCCAAGGCTAACTGCATTTCGTTCATCTCCAGTATCATTTTTTCCATTTTTTCCATTGCCTTCTTCAGGAGCTGACTTTCCGTTCTTTCTTCCTCAACACTTTGGTCTGAACTAGTCATGCTTTTTAGTATGGGCCCTTTGGATCTTGTTTGGTAATGGTATGGTGCCAGTACGCTTGAACAAACTATCTGGATTGAAAATTGGAAAAACAACAAACTTGTCAGCGTTAGATTTTAACACATTGTAATCGCACGTTGTGGGATGCAATGCTCTTAGGCAGTTAACCATTTCTAACATGTTTTTGCTCCGACCGCATGCATCATCCCGGCTTATTTTATTTGGGCCTCATTTAAGTGTTTCAGAATCTTTCCTTTATTATATTTTTTTTCTCTCTTTTCTTTTCGTTTATTCACTTTGCCTTTTTATCTTTTAGCGGTGGTCGAATCTTATGGGGATTGCCTACGTATCATTTCCCCGCATGAATCAGACCGGGCGTAGTTCTGCCACAAGTGTAAAAATAAAGACATCATTTTTTTGGATTTTTTCAATTTTTAGGATCAAAACATTCTATTTACAAGGCTAAAACATTTTTGAAATGAAAACTTGAAACAGACTAGAGACTTTGATGCATAAAGGAAATTACAAACTTCAACGGACAACAAACTCTAAAAATAAAGAAAATACATACTCAACTAGGTATGCTTTAGAGCTTTAAATTTTTGTGCCCGTGGGGCGTTGTTCGGCCTTGCCGCGGGCTTTGGTGCAAGACCCTTTTGCAAGCTTTTCAATTCTTCCATGATCTGGTGGACGTAGCCCATGACTGAAGCAAAAAGGGTAGTACGGGGCATTTCCTCACATGCTAGGCACCTCATGGTAATGTAGTGCCCGATCTCTTCGATTCTACCACTGATTCTATCCCTTTCCATAAGCAGTTGTTCTATTCGTTGATTCTTTACTCCCAGCACTTGAGCGTTGTTAGTGAGTTGATCCTAGAACTTATCCATTTGTTCTTCCATTCGTGCCATCAAATCATAGCAACGCTCCCTATCAGTTCTGGCATCTCAGGCTTGTTTAAAGACTCGTTCTTTGAGAGTGGAATTTGTTTCTCTTAATATAGCAATGGTCCCTTCATAATCCCTCTTCACTTGCTGCAGGTGCTTTGTTCGCGCTACTGTACCTTTTGCCCATCTGGCTCGAATTCTTGATATGCTAGCCTCTTCCCTTTCCAAACCCTCTCGGCTTTCAATGACCTGATTTCTCAACCTAGCTATCGTCCTTTTGTCGACCCGACTCCTCTGTTGGTTGTTGGCATCCATTCTGACTCGTCGGATTTGGGTTTTCAGGGCCTTGTTTTCTTGGGCCAATCTATTCTTTTCTCCTGTATCAACATCAATTTGCAGGCTATTTTCATATCCCAGGTCCCGAACCTGCTGTTTCAGTTTGCCGATTTTCGCAAGGTATTCTTCTTCTTTTACTAACCAACCCCACGGTTCTTGTGATGACTCAGCAAAATCCTGGATGTGGGGCCTTTTGGTCGGCTGTTCTGGGCTATTTCTTGCAATGTCCTTTTTATACCAGGCGAGATAAGTAGGTGAGACTTCACCCTGGGATGGGTCCCGTACTCGAGTATTGGCCGACAAATATTGGAATTCACACCATATACACCGAATGGTCTCTTCATGAAATTGGTAGTCGATGCTGACCTCAACCGCATAAACACTGAGATCTTCGTCTGGGTGCACTACCTGACACCTTCCCAATTGCCTCATCACCTGGTAGGGTGCATAAGGCCGAATACCTCGGAGTCCCATCAGGAGGAAGTAAGGACCTGTGGCGGGCATATATACAATTTCTTTAACAGGAAACCAACCCAATGTCCACCCTATTTATACAGCGGTGACGACATGGAGATAGGATACCCAGTCATCAAACCCTTCCGGCAATCTGAGCCCTGAAACCCTCTTGTCATATTCTTCAATCCAGCTTTTGTCTATCGATCTATATCTCATGCACTGAGGTTGATGACACAAGTGCTCGATCATCCATATCTGCAATAACAAATTGCAACCTTCGAAGAAATCTGCCCCGGCTTTACAAGCTGTGAGGGCTCGGTATATCTCGGACAATATCATAGGGGCGAGCGTGATCTTGTTGTTGGTAATCAGTACTTTAACCACCCCAGCCACCTTCAAATCAATATTTCTGTCCTTCCTGGGAAACACCACGATGCCCAAGAATGCTGCTATGAAGGCGAACCGCCTATGTTCATCCCATTTTTGTACGATTCCCTCTGCTGCAAACCCCACTTTCTGGATCGTCGAACCCTTTAATATGCCCGTACCTCTGGTATATGAACTGTAGAGTAGAAAACCCCCTATCCAACTCAGAGTACAGGACTCCCTTCCTTATCTTTAATAGGTCCATGAATTTGTGTGAATTAACGGCTCTTGGAGCAATCAAATATTTATGCCTTAGCCCCTCAGTAATGTCCATGTAACCTACTACCTCCTCTAAAGTTGGAGTGAGTTCAAAATCTGAGAAGTGTAATACATTGTGGGTCGGGTCCCAAAACGTAACCAAAGCTTTTATGATGTAACCCCTGGGTCTGAAGTTAAACAAATTGGTGAGACCCCACAGATGCAGTTTGATCTTATCTTGCTCTGAATTTTCCAAATCCTCCCACCATAAGCTCAACTCCAGAGGGATCATGCTCCTAACTTTTACCGGCAAACTTGGACCCGTGCTCATTCTGCACATTTGTTGAGGTGATTTTAAGCAAAAAAGCAAACTTTACTTGACTCAAAACAGACCTAACTATTTTTCTTCAAATTCAAAATGAAAGACTTGGTTTTTCGAACACGGGCTTTCAGCGCCTCGGGGGCGAAGAGTCTAAGGCTGTGTGGGTCAACCGGCCCAAATCTAAAAATGACCCAAAGGTGGCTGTTTATGCAAACTCAGCCTTCCGGCATCCCTTTCAGGAACATTCGGCTTTTTCTTTTGACAGAAACAGCATCACCTGATTTATTTTAAAACTCTTTTTCTTGTTTTCGAAAATAGCAATCCGACATTGCGAACACGGCCTTTCAGAGCCTCGGGGACGAGGATTTAAGGCTGTGTGGGCTAATTGGTCAAAAATCCACAAATAACCAAAAGTAGCCGTTTATGCAAAGTCAGCCTTCCGACGTCCCTTTCGGGAACATTCGTCTATTTTTTACATAAACGACCTAACCCGACTTTGTTTATGAAAATTTAAAATTTTGACATTTTGGCTATTTTTGTAAAAAAATGGGGGAAGTTGGACCCGATGAGGGTTGCCTACGTATCTCACATCCGGTGAGAATCAAACATGCGTAGTTCGGTCAAAGAAAAATAGACTCAAATTTTGCAAACAAAACTCCTTTCTTCCAAATAAATCAAACTAAAAATACTTATTTTTTTTTCTTTTTCAATTCAACTTTTCTCAAAATTTCGGCGGAGTTTCAACGCCATTTGTATACTGGGTTTTTCTAAAACAGGTGATTATCCCTCTACACCGTTATTTTATCTTTCTCTTTTTCTCAATTTTCCTGTATTCCCGATTTTCAGAAGCCAGTTAGCATGCAAGTCTGAAGCAAATAAATGCATAAGGCAAACAGGATGCAGCAGGGTGGTCTTTTTCATTTCAGGTTTCCTGTCCTAGACGGACCCAACCCCTGTGTTGAGCCCCCTAAGTCAAATGCAACATGATGCAAACAAGCATTCCTACTAGGGATCCAGCATGAAGTCAAGTTATCCTAATTTTCAACCTGGGTTTATTGTTCTAGACTTGGCTTACCCGAGCGGACAACTCGAGCCGAGGATGGGAGCTGTGTACCGGTAACCAAAAGGCCATCCGATTTTGCAACTCCTCCGAATCCTCGTTCTACTTTTAGAATATGACACTAACAGAAAGAAGTCACGACCAGCGTGCACTCCTCAGGAGAGAGAAGAGAGGGGTTTCGGCACAATTTATATATACAGTTCAAATAATATCAAAGCGGTAAAGCATTTAGCACATATAACATGAAACATGTAGAAAATCAGATAATATACACTCCAAATACAACAAATATACCA
Organism: Nicotiana glauca; assembly: GCA_026770625.1. Classification (NCBI taxonomy): domain Eukaryota; kingdom Viridiplantae; phylum Streptophyta; class Magnoliopsida; order Solanales; family Solanaceae; genus Nicotiana; species Nicotiana glauca. The sequence goes on from MU668769.1 coordinate 7,843, forward strand.
AGCTCGAATTCTTGAACCCTGAACCAAAGTTCTGGGTTCTCTGTCCCCAGCGGAGTCGCCAGAGCTGTCACACCTCCTTTTGGCGCTACCGCACCTCGCGAAGGGCGTGGTAAAGGGAGTTTTTCCAATTAAAGGACAATCGAACGGGATTCGTTTATTAAGAGATTCAGAGTCGCCATTTGGGAAATTTATGGTGTCCCAAGTCACCGGTTGAATCCCGAATCGAGGAAAAGGTTTGATCTGTATTATAGTCCGCGAACCAGAAATCCAGATAAGGAATTCTGTTAACCCGTGAGAAGGTGTTAGGCATTCCCGAGTTCCGTGGTTCTAGCACGGTCGCTCAACTGTCATATTTGGCTTAATTATCTGATTTTATAACATGCTTTAACTTATGTGAGAATTTTAACTTTTAAACGCTTTTTGATTATTATTGTTTTATAAGAATTGCAACGTCGTGAAAACACATCTCAAACCATGTCACATCAATGTACCCGTGGTTATCAACACGTTTCGACTCCGTTGAGATTTAGATTTGGGTCACATAAATGTGCACCCAAGTTTAAGAAGGTAAATTATTAAAGGTGCGCCTAAAGCGACTAGCGTATCATTATTTTTGGGTAAGGCCGTGAAATTTTGCTAAACGGCCCATCCCGAAATCTAAGTAATTTTACAAACACCTATAGAGGGCCCCACGGCTTATGTATTTTTTGTTTGTCGAGGCTCGTCTCATTCATTATTTTTTAAAAGAATTATAAAGTCATGGAAATGCATCTCAAACCACGTCACCATCAATGTACCCGTGATTATCGACACATTTCGACTTCGTTGAGATTTGGATTTGGGTCCAATAAATGTGCACCCGAATTTAAGAAGGTAAGATTATTTAAAGTACGCGCCTATAGTGACTAACGCGTTGTTATTTTTTGGGAAAAGGCCGTGAAATTCACTAAACGGCCGATCCCGTAGTCTAAGCATTTTTAATATATACATCTATGAGGGCCCCACAATTTGTGTTTTTATTTGGCGAGGCTCATCTCGTTTATTTTAAAGGATAATCCTAGAGTGACTACATTTTTTCTATTTAAGTTCGTCTCTAAAATAAAAGAGAAAAATCCTAGTTAATTACATGCTTGAAAAGGCCGTCATTTATTAGTTACTAGCTTAAGAATGCTAACGAAAAAATTAGCAATCGAACTTGTGCAAAGGGAGATTATTTCATGCCTTATATGTAAGTCAATGTTACTAAAATTGAAATTAAATAATATTATCAAAATAAACTAATTATCCTTTAAATAAATTAAACCCACATTGTTAGATGAATTGAACCGTTGAAATTTTTTGTTTACAACTAATTGAAATCAAAATCAACCTTGATTACTAATGCTTGCGAAAGTTTGTTAAACTTAATCGTTAAACTCGAAAATCTATTATCATTAGTATTTAAAAAAAAACGTTGACGCATCTTATTCGAACTCAAATCACACCTACCGGATTAACGATATTAACCTTACTACACCGAGCCAAACTTCAAATATAGAAGACCTAACGATTCTATGAAATTACTAGCCATATTATTTCTGTCTAATGCTTGCCTATTCTCTGTTATTGACAAGATTCAAGAATCACGAACTACAACTCATTTCTATTCCAGTTTTCATGAATTCAGAGCTTAATTTTACCAATCAACTAAATTAAAATGATTCTCCGCATTGCTATTTACCAATTCGAATTGAATGTGATTTCAAACTACATTATTTTAAATATATGAACTAGTAAAGCTGAAACTAATACCTATGAGATTCATGCAGACACACATCCTATAGTTCAACAATCTAACAATTTGATCAAATTAAACATACATATTGTATTGGCTAATATTCACGCCATTTCAATGATCTTAGTTCCGTAAAACCAAGTCCTGATTATACATACCTCTATCATTCATATAACAGGAAACACATAATTAATATCTAACTAAAATACAAATATTCTATAACTAAACACATAAATCTTCTGGCCATTTCATTTCAGCTTCAATGCATACATCAAAGTGATTCAAAGTAGTGTACCTGGATTGGAGAAATAGGACAGGAAGAAGAAGAGGATCAGCAGTAGCAAAGCAACAATAACAATCAGCAACAGCAGTAGCAAATAGAACACCCAGGGATAGATTTTAAAACCAACAAAGATGATCCCACACCCAACAACAGTTTCAAAAAATAACCAAACAGCAACACCAATCCCAGAAACCCCAAGCAGTATCACAGGCAGAAGCAGAAAGAAACCTAGAACTTCAATGAAACAGGAGCACAACAGTACTGATTTCAATAACAAAGAGACCTCACTTTCAGTTTTGTAACTCTCAAACTAACTGAACCTTTAGTGTAAAAATTCAGCCTAGATTTGCTTTTAAACTCTGAAATCTTAGTATGAAATTCCAGCCTCTCAATACTGAATTTCTAATGTTCCAAAATCCAGTCTATATCTCACTTTTTAATCCTGAAATTCTGATCTCCAGATTTTTTTTTCCTCTGAATTTTAAAGTCTGCCCTGCATTTATTCCCGAAGGCAGATCCCTTTCCAGCTTTCATAAGCACTCAATTAATTAAAAAAACCTATCTCCCATGTTATTCCTTGAAGTTCCACTATTATGTGTCTATTTTTATTATTAAATTCAATGGGTATGGGCATATTTATAGTATTCAAAGACTTCCCATACCATTCTAATTCAACATCCCACTAAAGCATTAGTTTAATGGTATGTAGTGCTTACTGACAGACCACTAAATTTAAATTATTTTCAGACTTTAAACTCCCCATATTACCTCTGTGATTCATTGAAATTACTACCCTAACCTAATGCCCTGGAACTAATGAAAACACCCCTGAAATCACTACCCATCAGCTATAACCAATCCTTAATATCAATCATAGAACTCTATCTATTATAATCAGCATTGAAACAATGGAAACAACTAACTATGGAAATCAAAATGAACTGAAATCATTGGAGATACTAAAACTAAATTCAGTACCAATTTCGATTTGCATTCAGATTGGACAAAACAGTATCCAAGTTCGAATTAATACAAAAATGCATCAGTCCTATGCAAAAATGCAGGATTATTAACAGTGCTAAAGGCCTAAGGATAAAAAATATAACATATTCGACATCAAACCATTTGATGAGAATAAACGAACTACAAATAAGACTGAACTAATCGACGATAACTAATTAATCGATTGCATAATTGACAACACATACTCAATGAACAGCCAACAATCAGAATTAAACCGGCAAACAAATGATTTCAGTGGCTTTGGACAAAACAGGGAACTTATATGAAACTAACTATTCGATGAAGTTATTCAAATCGAGTATAGCTTATAACATACATTCACAATGAACTGAAGAAAGTTGGACCAAATAAAAAAGGTCAGATGGAGTAGGAGAACCACGATGAATAAAAGTCAAGAACAAAATCAATACAAAACACAAACAAATAACAATACATAAGAACAAAAAGGAAAGGAGAAAAAATACCTCCAAAAATAGAAACTCAGACGAACCCAGGTCGAACTCTTGACTTGAACCCTTTTTGAGGTCGAACGGACCTTAATCGAGTGTTCTCAACTGAGAACAGTTCGACTAAGGTTGATTAGACCCCAAATTTTCCTTCAATTTCCGACAGACCCCAAGTTTTGGTTTTTCTAGGGTTCATGGTTCGATTTTGGGGTTCGAATGGTTCTAGCAAGATTCGAACCAGGCCAATGATGTTTTGGTAACGAGGGAGGTCAGAGGGTTCCAGGGTGTGAGTTTGGGGCCAGTTGGGGTAGTTTCAAGTTTTGCTCGAATCTTGGATTGAAGATTCGAGAAGCTACGGGCTTATTCGAGCAAAACAGGTAAGGGATTTGAATTGAGGGTGGTCTAATGGCTTTAGGGTGTTAATTTGGTCGCCGGTGGCGTTGTTGCCGCCAGGTTTCAGGTGAAAGGGCGTAGGGGCGGCTAGGGTTTGGTCTCGTCTCTAAGCTTCAGAGAGAGACGATGGGGGTGGGGGGGTTTGGTTTGGGGGAGTGGGGTAAGGGATTAGGTTTATATAACGGATGGGGAAATGATCCTCGGCCGTTAGATCATCCATGATCAATGGCCAGGATCGATTTTTTAGCAGGGGACGACGCTGTTTGGTTAAATAGGGGGTCCGGTTAGACCGGTTAACGAGTCGGGTACAGGGAACGGGTAGGAAAGGGTTAATCCTGATCGTTGATCAATTTGAGATCAACGGCCCTGATCAAGTGTGACCAAAACGACGTCGTTTGGACGTCTCTGAGGTGGGTTGACCTTGACCGGGTAGAGACAGTGTTTTGGGCCTGATTTTTGGGTCCAATTAAGCGGCCCAGTTCCGATTTTCTTCATTATTTCACTTGTTTTCTTTTTTCTTCTTTTNGGGTTAATCATGGTCGTTGATCAATTTGAGATCAACGGCCCAGATCAAGTGTGACCAAAACGACATCATTTGGACATCTCTGCGGTGGGTTGACTTGGACCGGGTAGAGACACTGTTTTGTGCCTGATTTTTGGGTCCAATTAAGCGGCCCAGTTCCGATTTTCTTCATTATTTCACTTGTTTTCTTTTTTCTTCTTTTAATTAACAATTAACAAAAATTCTAAAATAAGTTGTAAAACCAAAATATACCTACAAAATATTAATTAACTCTTAGTTAATAATTAACACACTAGAATAAATATCAATTAAAACAAAAATCACACAATTTGTACATTAAATGACAAAGGTACAACAAATACGTATTTTTTTTGTAATTTTATTTCTTTTAAAATCAAAACATGGTTCAGTTAATTCCTAAGTGCACAATTAAATCCCAAAATGTGCATGCAACATATATTTTTGTACTTTTTTTAATTAAATAAACAAGATAAATATTTATAGACAAAGCACCAGTAATTATCCACAGATGCCGCGCAAATTCTTAAAATTGTACCCAAATGACATTTGTTTTATTTTTCGATTTCTTTTGGAGTAGTTTTCGTGAAGCAAAAATCACGTGCTCACAATGAGAACTCCCAGTCTCCAACTCCATATAGCACACGAATCATCATACCTGATTCCAATTTTGCCGTCCGAAAGCACATCACACCTTAAATACCCCATCACTTCACGATAGATACTTTAAAATTCCCTGTGCCACCAAGCGAACTCGAATACCACCAGTTGATCCAACAAGAAAATGCCGCAATACTACCGAAGTATCATCAGTTTAATCGCATTACCTGTTTCTGAGACATATACTCTCGTCAAACTACTTCCAATTAGCAGTATCATTTCCTTGATTATCTGAGGCTACCCGTTTCCTAGGAGTTTTTATGAACTTCCTTTCAGAACTAAACTGTAACCTAGCACATGCCAGTCTCGGTCCTCTACAAGATACCGTATATACCATACCATCCAAGGATAACATGAAAACATTTATCTCCCTTCCGAGCCACAGAAATCTACGTACTCAACTAATCAAGAACTTTCCATTAGTCCCATCTAGAAGAAAAGTCACTACACATCCCAAGCTCCGTATGCCCAAAGAAAATATACATCTCCAAACCGCGGTAAAAACCATCAAGAACTCTCCCAATTATCTTTGCACAAATTAAACTGCCAGGACTGAATCCTTCTAACTAGACCAAGCTAAGCAAGCCATCAAAACCCAAGAACATTGCTGTAAAATACCTGTAAGAACCCATTACCTCGAACACACACAAGGAATTATTCATATCCTTACCATACCGATTCGGTCCATTATCAAGCTACTCCATCTATCTAAATTTTCTTTCGATCCATCATCAACTTGATATTCCCTCTTGTTGTAGCACCACAATGGCTCGACCCAGGTTTACCACACAAGACCCAAGCATAAGACCACACTGTCTAAGACCCATAAGCCGTTGAATACTCTCTCAAATATTCCCAGGAACACCACATTCCAGAATATGTTACTCTGGAGAAATTCCTGCGAAGCTAAATCCGTTACCTTTACTTTCCAGATACTGATACCTAGGATTACATAATTAACATAAAAATACCACAAGTCTTGACCTTTTGCAATGAAACTCGGTTTCTAACCACATATACGATTTTGAGATTACCCAATTGCTACACGAAGCATCTTGAACATATTAGAACCGTTTTCGATAGTCATTCACTTTATTCAACTTGCATTTAACCTGATCAACTAACAAAACCACCTGTGCCTCATTAGCACTCTGACACCGCAGTATACGACCTCATCCCAATACAAACAAGCATCTTCCTTCTCTATACACTGAGCATTCTTTACCAACAACAATTTAAGACATCCTATTATTTTCACACATCTACGAAGCACCATATAGCCTTTGTCAACATTTTCCTTTACTCGTGCCATTCTCGTCTCAATTTCCACAACCAGATCTGATTCGCCAGCATGCCTCAAATCGGAACCAACATAGCACATAACCGTACAATCAGCTAACCAATAGCAAGCTCCCCAACTTGGCTCGAAGCCATAGATCAAAACACACAATACTCATAACGCATATACTCCCCTGCTGCCTTAATACCATATTGAGATTAAACTCAAATCCTCTGTAAGCTTGTGTAAACATAATTCATCTAGTACTTTAACTCTTCGGCAAATCTCGCAACAGTTAAAACCACTCTCTTAAGCGACCCAAAATTTCAAACTTCAACACTTACAATTCACTTGCACATGAGATCTTCTATCATTCACATAAGGGTCACACGACCCTAAAACTCTTCGCAGGAGATGACTCAATCGCTTTGCTAGCAGTTAACATTTCTGTATACCTTCCACTGTCCTAAACTGTATGTAGTCAATTAGTCTTCCTAAGTCAGAACTCATACCGCAACATAAAATTTTACTTCACTCTCAACTGGGAACATGAAAAGATTCTTCACGCGCCCATAACTCAAGCTATATCTCAAATCATGATGGAATTCAAACACCGAATAGTCCTTCTATCATCCAGTAGACCTTCTTCATCACTTCCAAGTCACGTAGATACATCTCGCAGTACTAATATACTCATCACATAGCTGTCCAACTGTCACTCCCACTAATAGGGAGAACACCATGCATAATCCATAACATCATTCAAACTTTCTCCAATCATCAAAACACCACAAATAACACCAAAATCATCAATTCTCACCGAATTCAAGCCTAAGTTCTTTGAAAACTTCCAAAACACGCATTTGATAAAAAAACCCAACCAAATCACCTCCGAATGACCTGAAATTTGTACACACATCCCAACTCACATCACAAAGCTACAGAAACTCTCGGAATTTCATTCCGATCCTCGGATCAAAATCTCACCTATCAACTGGAATTCACCAAAACACTAACTTCGCCAATTCAAGCCTAATTCTTCACCTGACCTCCAAAATCACTTCTGATCACACTCCTAAGTCACAAATCATCTAACGAAGCTATCCAAATCATAAAAACTCCAATCCGAGCTCATATACAAATAAGTCAAACCTCGGTCAAACCTTTCAAATTCAAAGCTTCCAACTGAAACTGTTCTTTCAAATTCATTCCAAATATTCCCAAAAACCAAAACCAATGATCTATATTGGTCATAATACCCAACACGGGGCAAGTCAGGCCTGAGAACTGGCGATCAAAGTGCAAAAGTTCAAAATGACCAATTTGGTCGTTACACCAGCATATTATACTGGAGTTCCAGGATAGTATGCCGGAACTCCAGCATAATATGATGGAGTTCCAACATAAATACACTAGAACTCCAGCATAATATACTGGAGTTCCAGCAAGTATAATGGTCCAGCATAATATACTGGAGTTTGGAGCACCAGTGCTCTAGTCTCCAGTATATTATACTGGAGCCATCAAAGTATATCGGTCTAGCATAATATGCTGGAGTTCATACACAAGTGCACCGAACTCCAATATATTATGCTGGACCGGTCTCTATTGCAGCAAAACGGTGGCTATTTTTTATTGACCAGTCTGAAAACTGGCTATACCGTGAAATTTTGGCGGCAATATGTGATAAAAGTAATGAATAAAGACGTGCAATGCATCCTTGGATGAATACCACAACCCACCTCTAAGGGAGGTTTGAGAGAAATAAAGATACAGTACTATAATTCCGGAAAAAAGCGACCAAAATTTAGTGACCAAAGTTGGTCTGTCACGAAACGCAACCAAAGTTGGTCGCTAAATTGGTGAAAATAATAAAATAATTATTTGAAATAAATTAGCGACCAAGGTTGGTCGCTACTCGGTCGGTAATTTTGTTAAAATGTTGACCGCACTGGTAAGACTTGCATGGTCAAAGGTATACTGAGATTAGCGACCAACGTTGGTCGCTACGGGGGGCCCACTTATAAAATTTTAATTATTATAATATTATTCAAAAAAATTATAAAATATAAATAAATATAATTTAAAATTAGCGACCAAAGTTGGTCGCTAATTAAAGGGTAAGCAGTTAGCGACC
>MU668769.1:17417-48981 GCA_026770625.1 Nicotiana glauca
TATATATATATATATATATATATATATATATATATAATATGTAATGACTCGACCAGTCGTTCTGAGCTCTAGCGCGTCGTTCGGCAGTCTGAGGCCATGAGCATCTTCATTTCAGGTATTATGACTTGTGCGTGTGGTAGGAATTAAATTTTGGGAAGTTCAGAGTTGATTTGGAGAGAGAATTCTCATTTCGTAAGCTTTAAGTTGGAAGAATTAACCAAGGTTGGATTTAAGAGTAAACGACCTCGGAATCGGGATCTGAAGGTTCCAGCAGGTTCGTATGATGATTTCGGACTTGGGCGTATGCCCGGATCGGGTTTTGGATGACCCGGGAGCTTTTTGGTGCCTATTCTGGAAGTTAGCATTTTTGAAGAAATTTCATAAGTTTGGCTTGAAGTGCATTTCAGTGTTATCGATGTCCGTTTGGGATTCCGAGTCTGGGAGTAGCTCCGTATGGTGATTCTGGATTTGGGAGCGCGATCGAAAGTGAATTCGGAGGTCTATGGGTCATTTTGGAGTCATTTGACTAAAGATAGAAATTTGAAGGTTTTTTAGAAGATTGACCGGAAGTGGACTTTTTGATATTGGGGTCGGAATCCGATTCCAAAAGTTGAAGTAGGCACGTAGTGTCAAATATGACTTGTATTCAAAATTTGGGGTCAATCGGACGTGATTTGATAGGTTTTGGCATCGAAAATAGAAGTTTGAAGTTCTAAGATTCAGAAAGCTTGAATTGGAGGTTGATTCATGATTTTAGCGTTGTTTGATGTGATTTGAGGCCTCGAGCAAGTTCGTAATGTATTATGGGACTGGTTGGTATGATTGGTTTGGGTCCCGGGGGGCCTCGAGTTGATTCCGGGTGGTTAATAGATCAAATTTGGAGTTTGAAGAGGGCTGGACTGCTGGTTGCTGTTGTAACCGCACCTGCGAGAAATGGGCCGCAAGTGCGGAGCCGCAGAAGCGGCTAGGAAGGCACAGGTGCGGATTTTGGTCAGGAGGAAAGGAACCGCAGATGCGGTCAGGGCTCCGCAGAAGCGGGACCGCACCTGTGGAAGGAGGAGCGCAGAAGCGGAAATTGGGGAGCCTGGGAAGGACCACAGATGCAGTATTTGGGTCGCACCTGCGGAACCGCAGAAGCGGTAGAGGAGCCGCAGGTGCGGAAACCACTGGAGGCAGAGAATTGTTTTAAATTCGGGAATTGGCCATTCTTCTCCCATATTTCACTTGGCATGGGCGATTTTGGGGAGCTTCAAGAGGGGATTTTCGTCATCAACGTCAAGGTAAGTTATCCCCACCTATTTTGAGTTAAATACATCAACTATGTATGGTTTTGAGCATGAAATTTGTAGAAAACTTGGAGTTTGAGGGAAAACCTAGAAAATTAGTATTCTTGGAATTTAGACATGATTTTGGGTATGGAATTAAGAGGAAGTCATATATTTGAGTTTGTATGTTCATGGGTAAACTTTGTCTTCGAGAAATTTCGGAATCCGGGCAGTTGGGCCCGAGGGCATTTTTGTCAACTTTTCGAATAGGGTTAGGAATTGTTATAAATTGGATTATAATGAGTACCTTAGCATATATTAATGGGTTTACATAATTATTATCTAGTTTTGGAGCGTTGTACATCGATTCGAGTCTTCGGAAGGGTGCGGAATGCCGGTTATTAATCTTCGGAGCAAGGTGAGTCTCCTTTCTAACCTTTTAAGAGGAAATTGTCCCCATAGGTAAAATATGATTATGTGCTCCTATTTATGGGGGCTACGTACGCACGAGGTGACGAGAGTCCGTGCGTTGCTACTATTATGCTATTTTCTGGGTAGTTAGGACCCAAAAGCATGCTATACTTGGATTATTTATGAACCTATTGATAGCTTGAATTGTTTAAATCACATCGAATTAGTAAATGAATTTCTAAATTGATAAAACTTCATTTTTCTTAAATGATTAAATGAGGATTTGTTTTCATTGGATAATTACTCCTTGTGGACTTCTTGATTGACTGTCTGTGTGTTTATTTATGGAACGGGTTGAACGCCTCGGCAGATTAAATAGATGCATCTATAGGCGCATCGTCGACCCTCGGCAAGTGCACAGGTTATTTCTGTTGGATCGGGCCGTCGCCTCGGCATATTCGCATGCTTGTATTGCTGCCTTGAACTTATTTAAGTCGTTATTGCCTCTTCCTAGTTTGAGAATATTTGGATAATAATAAAAAGGAAAAATCTGGAAATTTCGTATAAAAGAAATAATTGTTTCCTTGTTTCCTTCTATTGGATTAAAATCATGTATATAGAAATCCATGATTTAATGTATTATTGACACCATTATTAGACCACTAGTAAGTGTCGAAGTCGACCATCTCGTCTCTACTTCTTCGAGATTAGACGAGATACTCATTGAGTACACGTTGTTTTCATACTCATACTGCACTTTTGTGCATTTTTGTTGCACATGTATATGTAACTCTAGCGGCCTAATGGGAGTAGCAACACAGATGATTCTGGGACTAAGTGAGTTGTATTATTCGAGGCGGACCACATCTAGTATAGTCCCTTCCAGTATATTGTATTTACTTCCTGTCCACTTTATTCCGGATGGATGCTGTATTTTATTTCCTTATCAGTAGGTGCTCATGCACTTGTGACACCGGGTTCTGGGATGGTTTTGAAATATTTTGTACTAATTGCTTATTCCTATTTAATTTGAATTGAAGCAGTTATCTTTTGATATACGAAAAATTGAGGGAAAATCTAAGTTTTCAAGATTGCTAAAAATGAGAACTTCATCAAGTAATTTGGTTGGCTCGCCAAACAGCAGAGTCCGGTGCCATCTCGACCCTTCGTGGATTTTGGGACGTGACAACATGGTATTAGAGCACTAGGTTCCTAGGGTCTCGCGAGTCATGAGCAAGTCTAGTAGAATCTCGCGGATCGGTACGGAAACGTCTGTACTTATCCTCGGGAGGCTGTAGGACTAGTAGGAGTACTTCCATTCTTGATTCCTTTTCATGCCATTTGATCCTTGGAGGCATATGCCTTTAATTCATTCCTACTCAATCTTACGAGATGCGAACCACTTGTTATAAATCGAAAATTGAAGAACCGTAATGGTACTATAGATGTGATACGGGATGTTTCTCCCGGTATAGCTGATCGGATTATTATCGTCGCTTTATGGAAGAATATTTTATTGTTTCAGCTCAGTAGCGGTACTTCTGAGGGCTCTGAGGCTAGGCACAAGTTGCCATGATGCTTATGAACTATTGTTCCGCAGTATTGATATGATGGTAGGACATTTGCCTACTTGTCGGGGTGGTGAATGACTTGATGTGAAGTTTACTCAGTGCATGATTTAGAGATTCGATATTTTATTCCCGATGGGGAAACGACAATCGGGCTGAGAGTGTTCAGGTTTGGGTTGATGGGGTAACGGGACTTGGTATTTCTGAGCGTGGTGGAGTTTTTCTTCTATGATGAGGTGTCATTGTTCTTATTGAACGTATTAAGCTCGCCGGTGTTATGACCTTCTATAATTCGCCTTTGGGGCAAGCTATTGTTAAATAATATTGAAAATACAGATGTCAGATATCGCAGGGTGCGGTAGTTCAAGATTGAATCGTTGTTTGTAATGTCGACGGCTCGATAAAGATGATCTTTAGAAAGGTTTAAAGTTTTTGGTGATGGTGGGTACAAGTGCTATGAAGATAGCTTTTATTAAGGCAACAACTGAGCAGCAAAGGATGAGAAAGACTTGTAGAATGTGTAAGGCGGTGGCTAAAATTTCTAGAAGGACGAGTATAAGAGGCCAAGGTCGAGTAGTCGACTAAAGGGGTGAGTTTCGCCAAAGTGGGAGAGTTTGGAGTGATTTGGGAATTTTAGTGATTGGTGGTTTGGTCCTATGGATCTAATTTGAAGTATGGGCTATTATGCAGCAGCAGATTTGATATGACAGAAAGGAGACGCTTAAAAATGAGGAAGGGTACAACATAACTTTAAATTGGAAGGATATTGCCGCACATTTAATTGGTGTCCACGATGAGTGAATGGACTGGTGCAGTCGGAGAGTGAGCTCGGACCTAGGATGCGTTAGTGGAGTCATAAGTGATTCTACCCCGTGCAACAACGTTGGAAGATATCGGGAAGTGATTTCTACTGGCGGGTTATTCCCGGTGGGAAGGTTAGCAGTCGCATAGTTGGCGAAGCTTATGCAAGGAATTCTATTGGTTGTGCAACAAAGAGATCGGTCGTGCGAGTGTGGTTGATGATTCAGAGTATAAAAGGGGTTTTACAGAAAGATTCTGAGAATTTGGGCGGTTGATTGCGTTAGGTTATGTCAACAAGAAATGAAGAATTTTAGTGAGTTCCAGAGTTGTGTAATGGTGGCTTCAAGCTAAGTGAGAGAGTCCCACCGCCTATGATTTGGGTTGCATGGTTAACTACTTGCGAGGTTTCTAGTTATTAGTATATTGTTGGGTTACCTCAGCTACGGGAGATGACCATAAGTGGTAATTTGAGCAAATGAATTGTTGAATGCATGTTATGGTTGGCCCTATTGGCTCATGATTAGACTTGGGGAAGGATTCAGGATTTATGCCTTGTATGGATGCAGGTTTCATAGGAAGTGATTTTTTCAGGTGCTTCATCAAGAGGGTATTCATGTGTTATAAGATTTATGGAGTTGACTATATCTGGGACCAAGTCAGAGCAGATGGCTCTTAGTAATGGTCCTAATGGATTCAAAGGGTAAAGTGTGGTGCCTAATGATGTCGAGCTTATAGGTACGATTAAGAATCAAGCGTTGTAGCAACTTATGAGAAGAGGCACAGAATGTTCTATGATGTTTTGGCTTGTAGTGTAGCATTTGGGAGGTATAAAATGGTTCGTGGGATTTGGTACAACATGATCTCGTGATTCAATGTCACTCGGGATGAGTGCAAATGAAGTATGTTATGTGTTGAATGGAGTTAGTATTATTTCTAAGGCAATCAAGGATAAATTGGAAGGAAGTAGATTGATTAGCCATAGTTGAATTGGAATATTGGTGTTAGAGATCAGTTCCTTCAGCGTGATCAAGTTATGCAAGTGATTTGTGACGATACGTCTGAGGCCGGTCGGCTGCCGTAATTCATGTTATTCAGAAGTATTCTACCATTCTAGACTGTTATGTGTAGGCGGATCCCGGAAGGGTTATGGTGGAATAGACCATTACTTAAGTATTTGCATATTCTACAGTCATGATAATTCACCTGTGTGTTGCTATGGTCCTCCTGAAGTGAGTTAAGTGAAAAGTTTTATATGATGAAGTGTTAATCAAATGGTGGTTCCGAAGCTATGGTGAAAAATGTGTTCTATCGTATACTGGCATTTTTGGTTTGGCGAGTGGTATGGAATTTGAGGTGGAGATCAAGGTAACAGTTCGGTATTGACAGGGATGTCACGAGCTCGGATGAGCAGGAAAGGAGTTTCGATGTTTAAGGTAAGTTGGTATTGTCTTCGGCGTCACCTGAGATCGGTGTTTTGAAAAAGGACTTTGCATCTTGGATAATGATTCTTGCTCGCTTTTCAGCGTTAGTGCGTCCGGTGGTTTGGAGGTACGACCCATTTAATTGTTATGGTAGGTTGCGGGAGTGTGTCCCACAGGAAAATTATAACGATCCAACCGGCCGTTTTGAAGCTTTTGCACTTTGATCGCCAGTTCTTGGGCATGACTTGCCCCGTGTGATGTATTATGACACATATAGATCGTTGGTTTTGGTTTTCAGGAAAATCGGAATGAATTTGAAGGAACAGTCTCAGTGGAAAGCTTTGAATTTGAAAGGTTTGACCAAGAGTTGACTTGTTTGTATATGAGCTCGGATCAGAATTTTTATGATTTGGTTAGCTTCGTTGGGTGATTTATGACGTAGGATCGCGATCGGAATGCATTTTGGAAGTCTGTGGAGGGATTTGGCTTGAATTGACAAAGTTAGTAATTTGGTGAATTTCGGTTGATACGTGAGATTTTGATCCGAGGGTCAGAATGGAATTCTGAGAGTTGCTGTAGCTTCGTTATGTCATTTGTGATGTATGTGCAAAATTTCAGTTCATTCGGACATTTTTTGGTTGGGTTTTTTATCAAAAGAGTAATTCGAAAGTTTTAGAATTCTTCGGCTTGAATCTGAGGGTGATTCGATGTTTTGATATTGTTTTGAGCGTTTTGAAGGTTGGAACAAGTTTGAATGATGTTAAGGGGGTGTGTTGCCATGTTTGGTCAAGTTCCCATGAGGCTCGGATAAGTTTTGGAGGAGTTTTTGGAAGATTTTGCCGTTTTGAGCATAAGCATGTAATGATCCAAATGTCCATTTTTAGTTCTAGAGATCGAAATTTGATTTCGGGACTTCCAAAATTTTGACAATGACTTATAGGAGTGATCTGGAAAGTTGGTTTAATTTCATCAAGTCGCGATTGGTTTTTGACGCAAAATATGAGTTAATTGTTTAACGAGCGAAATGGGTATCACACTGAGCAAATGAGCTCTGAATTGAGTTTCGATTTAAGGGCTATGTTCTTATTATTATTTATGACTCATAGGAACAAGAATCATCAAATTCCGAGTTTGTATGATGGAGTTAGAGCCTTTTTAGTGAAATTAAAGATTGCTGGTGCATTAGATCTGGTGTGCACCTTTTAGCGACCAGATTTGGGACTTTTGGCGACGAGGTTTGGCTTTTAGCGACCAGATTCGGGTGTATTAGTGCTGTTCTATTTTTTTTGCTCATTTTGATGTTTTTTTTGTGTGAAAGAACACGGCTTGGGGCGATTTTTGAGCAAGAAATCATAGGAAATCTTGAGGTAAGTCACTTGTGATCATTTCTACTCCATAATATTGAATTATCATAGAATAATCCGACTAGATTACATGTTTTTAAGGTGTAAATTGGGGATTTAGGCCTAGGGATTTGAAAATAAGATTTGAACATTTGGAGGCTGTACTGATTGTGGCTAGATTTGGAGCATCAGGAAGTTGATTTGTGCGGGCGAGGCATCGCGAGCCAGAGTTTGGACTGGATCGATGTGTGTAATGATTGTAAATAATATCCTGAGGGTTTGAAACCCCGGATTGCACATCGTTGTGCTATATTGAGGTGAGACACGCGCTTGATGATGAGTGTGGGGTCATTTTATACTGGGGATTGTAACTTGGTCCGTCCCGATTGATGATTTTACCGCGTATTTGACTGAGACTTATTTGCTATCATCATGATTTGGGCTGACTGCCACATTTGGGGTTCGTGCCAATTATTTGAACCCTTCGAGGAGTTTTTATCATTGTTTCCTCACTGTTTTGACTTATACACGAACTCAGTCCTGTTGATATCTATTGTTTTACAAACTCAGTCACTTTTACTTAGATTTGAAATTTAAAATGATATTTCTAAATGATATTTTGGGCTAAGAACTACTGTTTTACAAATGCCCGAGGGGCTTGTGATGATTTTCGGACTGAGTGAGGTCGAGGGCCATATGTGAGGATATGCTGAGTGATATGAGGCTAAGGGCCTGATACACTTTATATGCCACGAGGTGGCTTGAGTGATGTGAGGCCGAGTGCCGAGTGATAATGCCACAAGGTGGCTTGATATAGAGCTTGGGCCGTAAGGGGCCCCTCCAGAGTCGGCACACCCACAGTGAGCGCGGGTACCCATTGTTCTAGAATGATCCCGAGGGGCTGATATTATTCTGAGAGTGAGTCCGAGGGGCTGATACGAGTGATTATGAGGTAGACCGAGGGGCTAATACGAGTGATTGTGAGGTAGCTCGAGGGGCTGGTACTGTTCTGAGATATTGCCCGAGGGGTGAACTTTTATGCGTTCATCTTTCATATTTACTTGTAATTTTTCCTGTTATACTGTGGTATTTGTGCCCGAGGGACGGATTTTCTATGCTTATCGGCACTGACTGTTTTGCAATTATTGCGTAACTTTTGAAAAAGTCATTTTCAAAAGAGGTTTAAACTGAGCTAAGATATTTCTAAAGATTTCACAGCTTCACTGCTTTTCTCAAAGAGTTCTACACTGCTTCTATACAGCATGTTGGTTGGTTTACGTGATTTCTTGTTGCTCAGCTGTTATTTACCTTTATTACTCACTGAGTTGGAGTACTCACTTTACTCCCTGCACCTTGTGTGCAGATGCAGGTATTTATACACCTGGTAGTGGGTTTTGGCTGTTCAGAGGCAGAGTTATTAGAGTTTTAACGAGGTGGCTGCCAGTATTTGCAGCACCGCTTTTATCTATTTTGTTCATTATTCCTGTTCTGTGTATTTTAGACCTTGTGGTTGTATCTACACTCTAATAGATGCTCGTGACTTATGACACCCCGGCATCGGGCTGTGTTTGGGTTGCATTCCGCACTTTATAAGAAATATTTTGCTTAATTTGTGGTTATTTAATCATGCTAAAATTGTTTATTAATATTAATTATTGTGAAAAGGTGAAATGGGTTAGTTGGCTGGCCTTGTCTTCACGAGAGGCGCCAATACGGTCGGATCGGGGTTTGGGTCGTGATAAAAATTGTATAAGTGTGACAGGTAGTCACTTGATTAATTAAAGATTTAAAACAAGTATGAAGGTTGTAGTGATTTCGTTAAATTGAGAATTGATGCCTGGAGGGCACTCGGATTCTGAGTTGTGGACTGTGGATGAGTACTCTGGTTATGACGGTTGTTCTTGTGTGTTATAAGAAAGGGGAAGTTAGTATGGACCTTTGAAAGGTTATTGGCCTAGTTTGATACGATTAGGATCGACTTGAGGTCGGTGGATGGATTTAAATGTTAATATGGGCCCTATGTCAGACCAGTTGTGTTCATTTCAGCAAGCGTTCCTTATGGAAGAGTAGTCGGGGTGTTATTTGTAGTCAGCTATTTCGTTCAATGATATATATATTGCGCCGTATGAGTTGTGAGACGGCTTGGTAAATTTCTTATGTGTTGAGATTCCGCGTAGCAATGATGTTATATGAGCAGGATGGCTCTTAAGATTCAGATCGAGTATCGCACCTCCGTTGTGCTTGAATTTTGTAGCCTATAGCGCTATCTGTTCCCTCAGGGATAGTATTATGCACCTAGCTTGTTTCTGACCGATATTTGGTATTTCATTTTAGCGAGCAATTTAGCTCAACGTATATCTCCTTATGTGAGTTCTATGTGAGGATCTGGTGGCACATCGCCATGGGTATGATGTTTGGATCGGGTTGCACGCCGCAACAGTGTGATGTTCAGTACAGTTCCTCATATTTGTTTTTATGTGACCTGTTTCCTATTTTTCGAGGAAAACTCGTATTAGCTGTGAGCCGCGTCGCATGTATGATTCGCGAGCGGGGTAATTGGATCTCCTTTTCAGAGTTTATTTTCCTTTTTGTATCGCATTGTAATTGGTAGCCTATTGGCACATGGTAGCATCATATGAGACTTTTGATCATGTCCGGGATGGCTTATTGCCTGAGCAGTTCGTACTGGGTGAGACGAGATTATTGGATTTAGGATCAGTGCAATCGGATTATATGAAGTATATTAAAGAGCAAAGATCATTCCTTGGTTCAGAATGAGGTAATCGTTCTTGTCAGAAGTATAGACTTAATGATTTGTTGACTCGGCGGCTGATTATGAATTTCTACACATTTCTTCCATCATGGCTGTATTGTAAGAGTTAGAGTAAGACCTATGCATGTCATGAGGTGCAATGGGAGTATCAGATTCGTGGAATTTCGACTAAGTCGATCAGAAAATGTTATTATGGTCCGTTGAGTAAAGTGATGCAAGGTGTGAATTCAGCAAAATTGTGCATTCATGTTTGGATATAGCGTGTAGTGATTGATATCTGATCGTATGTTAGAAACAGTACTGGCAGGAAATTTCGGATGTTGGAATTGGGCTTTAAGGCTTATTTGCTTGAATAAAAGGAAATATCTTCCGAATTTATCGAGCTAATGTGCTCAACTGAGTTGTGGTAGCAAGGAAAGGTACATGAGGTGTTAAACAGTGATTTCAGAATACTTCAGCATAGTTCTCAGCACGTTCGAGGACGAACGTATGTTTAAGTGGGAGAGAATGTAATGACCCGACAGGTCGTTTTGAGCTCTAGCACATCGTTCGGCAGTCTGAGGCCATGAGTAGCTTCTTTTCAGGTATTATGACTTGTGCGCGTGGTCGGAATTAAATTTCGGGAAGTTCAGAGTTGATTTGGAGAGAGAATTCTCATTTCGCAAGCATTAAGTAGGAAGAATTAACCAAGATTGGATTTAAGAGTAAACGACCTCAGAATCAGGATCTGAAGGTTGCAACAGGTTCGTATGATGATTTCGGACTTGGGCGTATGCCCGGATCGGGTTTTGGATGACCCAGGAGCATTTTGGCGCCTATTATGGAAGTTAGCATTTTTGAAGAAATTTCATAAGTTTGGCTTGAAGTGCATTTCATTGTTATCGATGTCCATTTGGGATTCCGAGTTTGGGAGTAGCTCCGTATGGTGATTCTGTAGTTGGGAGCGCGATCGGAAGTGAATTCGGAGGTCGGTATGTCATTTTGGAGTCATTTGGCTAAAGATAGAAATTCGAAGGTTTTTTAGAAGTTTGACCGGAAGCGGACGTTTTGATATCGGGGTCGAAATCCGATTCCAAAAGTTGGAGTTGGTCCGTAGTGTCAAATATGACTTGTGTGCAAAATTTGGGGTCAATCGGACATGATTTGATAGGTTTCAGCATCAAAAATAGAAGTTTGAAGTTCTAACATTCATAAAGCTTGAATTGGAGGTTGATTCATGATTTTAGCATTGTTTGATGTGATTTGAGGCCTCGAACAAATCCGTAATGTGTTATGGGACTGGTTGGTATGATTGGTTTGGGTCCCGGGGGGCCTCGGGTGGATTCCGGGTGGTTAACAGATCAGATTTAGATTTTGAAGAGGGCTGGACTGTTGGTTACTGTCGTAACCGCACCTGCGAGAAAGGGGCCGCAGGTGTGAAGCCGCAGAAGCTGCTAGGAAGGCGCATGTGCGGATTTTGGTCAGGAGGAGAGGGACCGCAGATGCGGACAGAGCTCTGCTGAAGCGGAACCACAGAAACGAAAATTGGGCAGCCTGGGAAGGACCGCAGATGCGGTATTTGGGTCGCACCTGCGGAATCGCAAAAGCGGTAGAGGAGCTGCAGGTGCGGAAACAGCAGGACGCAAAGAATTGTTTTAAATTCGGGAATTGGCCATTCTTCTCCCATATTTCACTTGGCATGGGCGATTTTGGGGAGCTTCAAGAGGGGATTTTTGTCATCAACATCAAGGTAAGTTATCCCCACCTATTTTGAGTTAAATACATCAATTATGTATGGTTTTGAGCATGAAATTTGTAGAAAACTTGGGATTTTAGGGAAAACCTAGAAAATTAGTATTCTTGGAATTTAGCCGCGATTTTGGGTATGGAATTAAGATAAAATCATGTATTTGAGTTCGTAAGTTCATGGGTAAACTTTGACTTCGAGAAATTTCAGAATCCGGGCACGTAAGCCCGAGGGCGTTTTTGTCAACTTTTCGATTGGGGTTTGGAATTGTTATAAATTGGATTATAATGAGTACCTTAGCATATATTAATGGGTTTACATAATTATTGGCTAGTTTTGGAGCATTGTGCATCGATTGAAGTCTTCGGAAGGGCGCAGAATGCCGGTTATTGATCTTCGGAGCGAGGTGAGTCTCCTTTCTAACCTTGTAAGAGGGAATTGTCCCCATAGGTGAAGTAATTGATTATGTGCTCCTATTTGTGGGGGCTACGTACGCACAAGGTGACGAGAGTCCGTGCGTAGCTACTATTATGCTATTGTCCGGGTAGTTAGGACCTAAAAGTATGCTATACTTAGATTATTTATGAACCTATTGTTAGCTTGAATTGCTTAAATCGCATCGAATTAGTAAATGAATTTCTAAACAGATAAAACTTTATTTTTCTTAAATGGTTAAAAGAGGATTTGTTTTCATTGGATAATTAGTCCGTATTGACTTCTTGATTGATTGTCTGTGTGTTTATTTATAGAACGGGCGGAACACCTCGGCAGATTAAATAGATGCATCTATAGGTGCGCTGTCGACCCTCGGCAAGTGCACAAGTTATTTCTGTTGGATCGGGTCGTCGCCTCGGCATAATATGTGCATGCTTGTATTGCTGCCTTGAACTTATTTAAGTCGTTATTGCCTCTTCCTGGTTTCAAAATATTTGGATAATAATAAAAAGGAAAAATCTAGAAATTTGCTATAAAAGAAATAATTGTTTACTTGTTTCCTTCTATTGGATTAAAATCATGTTTATAGAAATTCACGATTTAATGTATTATTGACACCATTATTGGACCACTAGTAAGGGTCGAAGTCGACCATCTCGTCTCTACTTCTTCGAGATTAGACGGGATACTCTTTGAGTACACATTGTTTTCGTACTCATACTACACTTATGTGCATTTTTGTTGTACAAGTATATGTAACTCTAGCGACCTACTGGTAGCAGCACTGATGATTCAGGGACTAGGTGATTCGCATTATTTGAGGCGGCCCACAGCTAGTATAGTCCCTTCCAGTATGTTGTATTTACTTCCTGTCCACTGTATTCCGAACTGATGCTGTATTTTATTTCCTTATCAGTAGATGCTCATGCACTTGTGACACCGAGTTCTGGGATGGTTTTGAAATATTTTGTACTAATTGCTTATTATTTAATTTGAATTAAAGCAGTTATCTTTTTATTTATGAAAAATTGAAGAAAAATCTTAGTTTTCAAGATTGTTAAAAATGAGAACTTCATCAAGTAATTAGGTTGGCTCACCTGACAGCAATGTCCGACACCATCGCGACCCTTAGTGGATTTTGGGTCGTGACATAATATATATACTTACACTATACTATGCACTAAGTATCAATGCATTAGCTAATATTATATCGAATATAAAAGCTATATTCGATATAATATTAGCTAACGCACTAATACTGTGATAACCCAAAATGTCTTCTTTAAATTAAATAATCATCTCGGTGTTTTAAGACCTTGAAAAGTGCTATAAATAATTCCTGGACTTGCGTGTGTAGTCCGTAGAATTTTTCGGAAGGTTTTTATGTGAAAAATGGATTAAATTGTGAATTAGAGCTTTAAAACTCAACTGAGTTGACTTCGGTCAACATTTTGAGTAAACGAACCCGAGTTTGAGTTTTTACCATTCCGGTAGTTCCATATCGTGATTTGGGACTTGTTCATATACCCGAAATCGAATTCGGAGGTTCCTAGATCAAATTATCGCCATTTAACGGAATCTAGAAATCTAAGGCTAAAGATTTCTTAAGTTTGACCGGAGATTTGACTTTTGAGCAAATGACCCCATAATTGAATTTTGATGATTCTAATAGTTTCGTATGGTGATTTTTGACTTAGGATCATGTTCAGATTTGGATTTGGAAGCCCGTAGAACAATTTGACGCATTTTGGAAAAAGTTGGAAAATAGAAAAAATTTGGAAAGTTTGACCGAGGGTTGAATTTTTTATATCGGCGTCAGAATCTAGTTCTGAAAATTTTCATAGCTTCGTTATGTCATTTATGACTTGTGTGCAAAATTTGAGGTCAATCGGATTTGATTTGATAGGTTTCGGCATCAAATATAGAACTTGGAAGTTTATAGTTTCATTAAGCTTGAATTGTGATATGATTCACGGTTTTAGCATTTTTTGATGTAATTTGAGGCATCAACTAAGTTTGTGTCATATTATGGGACTTGTTAATATACTTGGTTGGGGTCCCATGAGGTTTGGATAAATTTTGGAAGAGTTTTTGGAAGATTTGGCTTTTTGAGCATAAACATGTAATGATCCAAATGTTCATTTTCAGTTATAGAGATCGCAATTTGATTTCGAGACTTCCGGGATTTTGATAATGAATTATAGGAGTGATCTGGAAAGTTTGGTCTAATTTCATCAAGTTGCGATTGAGTTTTTAACACGAAACATGAGTTAATTATTTAACGAGCAAAATGGGAATCTCACTAAGCAAATGAGCTTCGAATTGAGTTTCGTGTGAGGGACTATGTTTGTATTATTATTTGTGACTCATAGGAACAAGAATCACCGAATTTCAAGTTCGTATGATGGAGTTAGAGCCTT
Source organism: Nicotiana glauca (assembly GCA_026770625.1). Taxonomy (NCBI): domain Eukaryota; kingdom Viridiplantae; phylum Streptophyta; class Magnoliopsida; order Solanales; family Solanaceae; genus Nicotiana; species Nicotiana glauca. The sequence goes on from MU668769.1 coordinate 31,581, forward strand.
TTTAGTAAAATTAAAGACTGCTGGTGCAACAGATCTAGTGTGCACCTTTATCGACCAGATTTGACCACTTTTAGCGACGAGAATTGACTTTTAGCGACCAGAATCGGGGTTTTAATGTTATTTCTGGATTTTTAGCTCATTTTGATATTTTTTGGTGAAAGAACACGGCTTGGGGCGATTTTTGAGCAAGAAATCATAGGAAATCTTGAGGTAAGTCACTTGTGATCATTTCTACTCCATAATATTAAATTATCAAAGAATAATCCGACTAGATTACATGTTTTTAAGGTGTAAATTTGGGATTTAGGCCTAGGGATTTGAAAATAAGATTTGAAGATTTGGAGGCTGAATTGTTATCGGAATTTAGTAATTTTGGTATGGTTAGACTCGTGGCTGAATGGGTTGTCGAATTTTGTGAGTTTCATCGGATTCTGAGACGTGGGCCCCACGAGCGATTTTGAGTTAAATTTCGGATTTTGTTGGAAAATTTGTATTTTCATACGGAATTAATTCCTATAATTTTTATTGACTGAATCGAATTTTTTATGACTAGATTTGAGAATCTCGGGCACGCATTCGCGGGGCAAAGACTTGTTGTAATTTTGACTTGGTTGCAAAGCGAGGTAAGTGTTTGGTCTAACCTTAGCTTGAGGGATTAGGAGTTGTGTCTTATTTTTTACATGTTAATTGTGGAGTACGACGTATAGGCATGGTGACGAGTATTTATATGTTGGTGTCAAGCATGCCCATGAGTCTTGTATTATAATTTTTATGACTCCGTTGTGGTTTATTGCGCTTCATATGTTATTATTGTTTTGATATTATTGTTACCTTACCGGGATTTATTGAAATATTATTGTTCCCTTTCCTGGATGTTATTGTTTTGATATTATTGTTCCCTTGCCTAGATGTTATTATTTTGATATTATTGTTCCCTTGCCGGATATTATTGAAATATCATTGTTCCCTTGCCGGGATATTGTTATATTGCTCTTGTTCCCTTGCCGGGATGTTGTTATATTGCTCTTGTTCCCTTGCCGGGATGTTATTGTTTTGATATTATTGTTCCCTTGCCGGTATATTATTGAAATATTATTATTCCCTTGTCGGGATGTTGTTATATTGCTCTTGTTCCCTTGCCGGGATGATATTGTTTTGATATTATTGTTCCCTTGCCAGGATGTTGTTATATTTCTCTTGTTCCCTTTTCGAGATGTTATTGTTTTGATATTATTGTTCCCTTGTAGGGATATTATTGAAATATTATTATTTCCTTACCGGGATGTTGTTATATTGCTATTGTTCCCTTGCCGGGATTCTTTGTGATTTTTGTTGGTTTGTAAATGAGAGTGGGTGGTACGCCTACCACAAGATAATTAAAATGGGAACGGGTGGTACGCCTACCACAAGATAATTGAAATGGGAGCGGGTGGTACGCCTACCACAAGATAATTGAAATGGGAACGAGTGGTAAGCCTACCACAAGATAATTAAAATGGGAGCGGGTGGTACGCCTACCACAAGATATACATGAAATGGGAACGGGTGGCACGCCTGCCACAAGATATAATGAAATAGGAGCGGGTGGTACGCCTACCACGAGATAAATAAAATGGGAGTGGGTGGCACGCCTTTCACGAGATACATGAAATGGGAACGGGTGGCACGCCTGCCACAAGATAAATAAAATAGGAGTGGGTGGCACGCCTGCCACAAGATAAATAAAATAGGAGTGGGTGGCACGCCTGCCACGAGATATGAGAAATGGGAGTGGGTTGCACGCCTGCAACAAGATGTGAAATGAAAGTGAATTTTGCCTTTGTTTTCCTTATCTTTCAACATAGTTGGATTTTGGTTCCTTTGTAATCCTCTCGATATTCTTTTGTTGCCTGCTATTCCTCGAAGCATGTTTTCCCCCTCCCATCTTTACTTGTATATTTATGTTTTACTTTCCACTATATATTATATAACTGCACAGGTTTATTTGGTAGTTTGGTCCTAGCCTCGTCACTACTTCGCCGAGGTTAGGCTAGGCACTTACCAGCACATGGGGTCGGTTGTGCTGATACTACACTCTGCACTGTATGCATATACTGATACCGGAGTGCTTGGACCGCAGTGAGGGTGTTGTATTCAGCCCACACAGGCGACACGAGGTAGTCCTGCAGACGTCCGCGGGCCTTGGCACCACCTCCTATCTTCTTCTTTATCTTGTTTCCTTTACTCATTTTAGAAACAGTGTATACAATATCTTTCAGACTTTGTATGTAGTATTCTTAGACTGTCTGTGAAGCCGTGACACCAAATTCTGGGTAGTGTTGTATTTAGACTTCCGCAATTTTGTATTAAGATAAATTGTCAGATTTTGTCTTCCGCTTAATTATTTTTGCTATTTGCAAGATATCTACTCATCACTCATAATGGTTTAAAACTGGAAAAAGTCAAGTAATTAGAATAATTTAGCTTGCCTAGCTTTCACCAGTACGCGCTATCACGGATCTTGAGGGTGAAAAATCTGGGTCGTGACAGATACTTAGTGCATAGCATAGTGTAAGTATATATATTATATATATAAGCTATATTCGATTTATATTCGATATAATATTAGCTAATACACTGATACTTAATACATAATATAGTGTAAGTATATATATTATATATATATATATATATATATATATATATATATATATATATATATATATATATAAAAGCTATATTCGATATAATATTAGCTAATGCACTGATACTTAGTGCATAGTATAGTGTAAGTGTGTGTGTGTATATATATATACTATACTATACTACATATGTACATAATTTTAAATTTAATTAAAAGTATTTTTTTTTAGAAATAGCGACCAACGTTGGTCGCTATTCTGGTCAAACGGTCAAAAACTAGCGACCAACTTTGGTCTCTATTTTGGTGAAAATAGTCAAAACTTATTTTGCTACCAAAATAGCGACCAAAGTTGGTCGCTATTTGTCACGACTCGAATTTCCCACCCTCAGGAGTCGTGATGGCACCTACTGATGAGAGCTAGGCAAGCCAACCCTTAACTACCTTTGTCATTAACCAACTTACTTCTTTTAACAATTACCGATAATATCATGAAAACAGCGGAATAAGGTACATAAGCAGAAGTCTTAAATTAAAGAATCTGAACAACAATGCGGAAAATCAACATAAGCCTCTACCTAAGAACGGGTGTCACGTACTCACGAACTACTAAGAGTGCTAAACACAACCGTATGAAAGAAATATAACTGTGTAACGACCCGACCCATCGTCAAGTGAGTTACCGCCCCATTTTTCCCATTTTCTGCTTCCTTATGTTTCATTAAATGAGTTGTGAGTGAATGAGTCGATTTGGATTGGTTTTAGAAGGAAATGAGACACTTAGTCTCTTTAAGGAAGGTTTGGTTTGGAAAACATCAACCGGATGTTGACTTATGAGTTAGAGGGATCAAATGTGATTTCCGGTGAGTCGGTTAGCTTAGGGGGATGATTTTTGACTTAAGAGCGTGATCGGAATTGATTTTAGAGGTCCGATGTAGAATTAGGATTGAATTGGCAGTTAGTATTTTGGCAAATTCTGGTTGTTAGGTGAGATTTTGATCCGAGTGTCGGAATGGAATTCCGAGAGTTGTTGTAGCTTCGTTAGGTGATTTGGGACGTGTGTGCAAAATTTCAGATCATTCGGAGGTGTTTTGGAAGGGTTTTTGATCAAATGCGTGTTTCGGAAGTTTTAGAAGAACTTAGGCTTGAATCCGATGTAATTTGATGGTTTTGGTGTTGTTTGTGGTGTTTTGATGATTGGAGCAAGTTCGATTGATGTTTTAGGATGGGTTGGCACTTTTGGTTGAGGTCCTTGGGGCCTCGGGGTGATTTCGGATGGCCATCGGGATGAATTTGGGACTTGTAGCATTTCAGAAGTTTGCTGGTTTTGGTATTTCCGCATCTGCGGAAAAGGGACTGCAAATACGAAAAGGGGGTCGTAGGTGCGGATATTGGCTAATGGGGGATTTCCGCAGAAGCGGATGATCTTCCGTAGGGGCGGAGTCCGCAGGTGCGGATTATGACCGCAGAAGCGGTTCTTGGCGAATAGTGAAGCATCGCAGAAGTGGAAGAATTCCGCAGATGCGGTAATTGGATTGCAGAAGCGAAAAACAGGTCTGGGCATAAGGGTTTTAAAATAATATTTCATCCGCGAGCTAAGGTATTTTTCCACCATTTTTTGAACATCCTTGAGAGCTTTTGGATGAGAATTGAAGGGGATTTCGACTGGGATTGATTGGAGGTGAGTTTTATGAACTAAAAACATGATTTAATGGTAGAATCCACCTAGAAATTCATGAAAATTTATCAAAAATGAGGAAGAACTAGGGCTTGAGTTTTGGTATTTCAAATTGGATTTTGATGGGTCATTTGAGCTCGGATTTGGGAGTTCTTGATATGTAAAGACTCGTGGCGAGATAAGGAATCCGTTGATGTTAAATTTTATGGAATTTGAGAAGTGGGCCCAGGGCTCGAGTTTTTCCAATTTCGTAATTTTTTATTCTTTTCGATTGGGTTATGTCCCCTTAGCCTATTGTGATGTATTCATTGTGGTTCTGATCAAATTCGACGTGCGAGGAGGCCGATTCGAGAGGCAATGGCATAGTGAGCTAGGATTTTGGCCGGCTTGAGGTGAGTAATGATAGTAAATGATATCCTGAGGGTTTGAAACCCCGGATTTGCACAACGTAGTGCTATGTTGAGATGAAACACGCGCTTTATGACGAGCGCGAGGTTATTTACTACTAGGGATTGCGACTTGGTCCGTCCCGATTGATATTTTACCGCGTATTTAACTGAGATATGTTTGTTATCAACATGGTTTGGGCTTATTGCCATATTTTGGGCTTCATGCCGACTATTTGAGTCCTTCGTGGATTTTTATCACTCTTTCCTCACTATTTTATATACTACTTGAACTCAGTCCTGTTGATTATACTGTTTTACAAACTCAGCCACTTTAATTGAATTTTGAGAGTTAAATGATATTTCCACAGTGGTTTGGGCTGAGCATTACTATTTTATTGATGCCCGAGGGGCTTATGATGTTTTCTGGACTGAGTGAGGCCGAGGGCCTGAGATACAGTTATATGCCATGAGGTGGCTAGAGTGACATGCGGAGGCTTTCAGGCCTTGTGAGTGATGTGAGGAGGCTCTCAGGGCTTATGAGTGATGTGAGAAGGCTTTCGGGCCTTATGTTGATATAGCGCTTGGGCCGTAAGGGGCCCCTCCGGAGTCTACACACCCATAGTGAGCGCGGGTACCCATGTGATATGAGAGTGAGCCCGAGGGGCTGATATTATGCTGAGTGACTGATACTGAGCCTGAGGGGATGATACTATTCTGAGCGATTGATACTGGGCCCGAGGGGCAAATTTCTACTCACTATTTACTTGTTATTTTACCTGATTTACCGGTTTTAAAAAGGAGATTTCATTGACTCTTTACTTTTTTTACTGTTTAAGTGATTTACTGCCTGATATAGAGTTGCCTTGTGCATTTATGTGTTTTCATGCCTTCGGTTATTATTTATTATTATTACTCACTGGGTCGGAGTACTCACATTACTCCCTGCACCATGTGTGTAGATACAGGCATAGCAGAGTCTACACCTGAGCACTAATTCTTTCCAAACCAGGCAGCGAGTTGGAGTGACGAGGTTGTTGTTGACATCCGCAGCCCTTTGTGTCACGACCCCAATCCCGGTCGTGATGGCGCTCAACACAATGCTAGGCAAGCCCAACCATTTCTACACTCTCAACCCACGTATCAAACTCATTACTAATTAATAGATCTAATTTACCAGTTTAACATGATTTCAATCCGTGATAATAGATAAAACAGTGCGGAAAACCATAACAAGTATCGATACAACTCCCAAAAAAGAGCTGGTGTCATGAGTCTAGAGCCTCTAAATACAACCAAGTAGCAACCTATACATATAAAAGTCTAGAATGTAGAAATAAAAGGGATAAGGGCAGAAATCGGGTCCTGCAGACGCCAGACAGCTACCTCGATAACCCCGGTGATAGCCTGGTCATACCTGTATCTGCACACATGGTGCAGGGAGTAAAGTGAATACTCCGACTCAGTGAGGAATAGCAATAAATAATGACTGAAGGTAAGAAAACTCGTAAAAATACTACACAGTTCTATATAAAATAGTAAGTGCAATAAAACAGCTGCTAAATGAAGAAAAACAGGTGAATATCCCTCAATCCACTACACAACTCATTTACTCCTCTCAATGTTCGGTAATTTACTTATACTGCTACGGCGTGCAGCCCGATCCGTACAGTATACTGTTGCGACGTGCAGCCTAATCCATATATATATATATATATAACTGCTGCGGTGTGCAGCCCGATCCAATAATAATAGTCGACTGCGCTCACTGGGGGTGTGCAGACTCCGGAGGGGCTCCTACAGCCCAAGCGCTATAATATTGCGGAGTGCAGTCCGATCCATATAATATATCACTGCGGCGTGTAGTCCGATCCATATAATATACTACTGCGGCGTGCAGTCCTATCCATGTATATATATATATATATATGTTGCGGCGTGCAGCCCGATCCGGTATATATCAAATAACCTCACTATGGGGTCCTTGACCCCTCTCAGTCAATATAGACTTGGCCTCTCGGGCCCACTTAGCTAAGACATGGTTTCCAACCCCAAGTATTCCTCACTTGGACTACCAATTTCTAAAGTCGGTTCATATTATGCTTAATAGTCAAGAACATGACTGAGAGTATGATTTATAGCACGTATGGTGAGGTCAACTAGTACAACATACCCCCTAAGGGTCCTACAGATCGGCACAAGGCCCCAAACATGGCAACTAGCCCAGAATATACTGATATTAATTAAGTCTCAGTCAAAAATACAGTAGAGTCATCAATCGAGATGCACCGAGTCCGAATCCATAGAAGTAACAAACCCCACGCTCATCATACAACACTTGTTTCATCTCAACATAGCACCACGTAGTGCAAATCCGGGGTTTCAAACCGTCAGAACATCATTTATAACCATTACTCACCTCAAGCCGGCCGAAATCCTAGCTTGCCTTGTGCTTCCCTCGCAAATCAACCTCCTCGTGTGTAGAATCTGGTCAAAACCTCAAGTAATATATTACAATAGGCTAAGGAAACATAACCCAATCTAAAAGACTCGAAAATTATCAAAAATCACGAAGTTGGCAAATCCTGAGCCCCGGGTCTACTTCTCGAAAAATTACAAAATTCACATCACCAGATTCCTCGTCTCGCCCCGAGTCCGTACATATCAAATTTACCAAAATCGGAGTCCATTTGACCCTTCAAATTCCATTTTAAATCACCAAGTTCCCAAGCCCTAGCTTCACTCTCTTTTGATGAATTTCAACCAATTTTCATGTTAAATTTATCATAGTTTCATGTATTTAGGCCAACGGACTTACCTCTAATCACACCTAGTCGAAATCGCCCTTCAATTCCGTCCAATAGCTCTCAAGGTCGCTTAAAAATGATGGAAATAACATAATCTTCACGAAACAAAATGAACATAAAAACCCTTCTGGCACCAGGGGCTTCCGCTTCTGTGGTCCTAATCACCGCTTCCGCGATACCGCTTCTGCGGTTCCTTCCCGCTTCTGCGAAATTTCATTTAAAATCCCCGACCGCTTCTGCGGTCGCTCTTCCACATTTGCGGACCCGCATAGGCGGATAACCTTTTGCTTCTGCGGAATCGCCTTACCTCATCCATTTCCGCTCCTGCGATCAACCTACCCCACCTGCGACTCCGCATCTGCGGTTCCTTTTCTGCAAATGCGGAAATACCAGATATCAGCTAAAACCTGCAATTCCTCAACTCCAATTTCATCCCGTTAGCCATCCAAAATCAGCCCGAGGCCCCCGGGACCTCAACCAAAAAGCACCAGCACATCTTAAAACATCATCCAAACTTGTTCCAATCATCAAAACACATCAAACAACGCTAAAACCATTAAATCACATCGAATTCAAGCCTAAGTTTCTTAAAACTTCCGAAACACGCATTTGATCAAAAACCCGACCAAAACACCTCCGAATGACCTAAAATTTTGCACACACATCCAAAATCACCTAACGGAACTACTACAACTCTCAAAATTCCATTCCGACCCCCGGATCAAAATCTCACCTACCAACCGGAATTTGCCAATTCTAGCCTAATTCTACACCGGACCTCCAAAATCAATTCCGATCGCACTCCTAAGTCACAAATCATCCCCCGGAGCTAACCGAATCATCAGAAATCGCATCTGAGCCCTCTATCTCAATAGTCAACATCCGGTTGACTTTTCCAAAACAAGCCTTCCTTAAAGAGACTAAGTGTCTCAGTACCATCTAAAACCAATCCAATTCGACTCGATCACCTCAAATACCGATAATGGAGCATAGAGAAACATAAGATGAGGGAAACGGGGCGGTAACTCATGTGACGATGGGCCGGGTCGTCACACCTTGTCTCCCCTATTTGATATCATTTGAGTTTCCTTCAGACTATTGTATCGTATCTTATATTTCGTAGACTCATTAAAAACTCTGTAGTAGCTCATGACTTGTGACACCCCAGTTTGGGCTGTGTCGGGATGGTATCCTCTGCTATTATCACTATTTCCACATTTATAACTGTTTTACACGTGTTTTGCATTTGTTAATGTTAATTAATTGTTAAAATAGGTGTTTTAATTATTTTGGCTGGCCTTGTCTTCACGAGAGTTGCCATCACGACCTGGTTTAGGAATTGGGTCGTGAAAAATTGTTTGTCTCGAAATACATGAGATAACAGACTGAAATAAAAATAGAAGAGACACCGGGCATGCGGACGCCTGCAAGGCTACCTCGGTGTCTCGCTGGACTGAAGGCTAACTCCCGCGCTACTGCAGCTGCTGTCCTACACCTGGATCTGTGCAAAAGAGCATAGAGTGTATATCAGCATAACTGACCCCATGTGCTGGTAAGTGTCTGGCCTAACCCCGACGAGGTAGTGACGAGGCTAGGACCAGACTCTAGATAAACCTGTGCAGTCATATAATATACAGCGAAGGAAATAACAGGAAATAAGCAAGTAAAACTGGGGAGGGGAAAACATGCTTTGGCGACAGAAAAATAAACAGGATTCCCAGAACTATCAATGGAACCAACTATGAAGCTACTAACACAGATAAGAAAAGATAAAACAACTTTCACTTTTAATGCTCATCTTGTTGCACGCATGCAACCCGATCCCATTTCTCAATATCTCGTGGTAGGCGTACCACCCGCTCCCATTTCATCATAACTCGTGGTAGGCGTACCACCCGCTCCCATTTTAATCAATATCTTGTGGTATGCGTACCACCCGCTCCCATTTCAATTATCTTGTGGTAGACATACCACCCGCTCCCATTTCAATTATCTTGTGGTAGACATACCACCCGCTCCCATTTTAATTATTGTGTGGTAGGCGTACCACCCGCTCTTATTTCAATTATCTTGTTGTAGGCATACCACCCGCTCCCATTTCAATTATCTTGTAGTAGGCATACGACCCGCTCACATTTCTTTCAACACAATACACAATATAATCCCGGCAAGGGAGCAAGACAATGTAATAACTTTCCACAAAGGGAAACAATAACAACAGATCAAACGTCCCGTCAAGGGAGAGTTAGCTATAACCAATCCTATTCAATTTCTACTTAGCACGGTTAAACCATTACTTAGTATCAAGGATCGTCAATCAAGTCTTTCATAGAATCAATTAAGAATACACAATTATCAATTTAAGACCCACGGTCATGCTCGACACCAACATATGGATACTCGTCACCATGCCCATACGTCGTACTCAACACAAAACAAGTAGAAAATATGACTCAACTCCTAATCCCTCAAGCTAAGGTTAGACCGAACACTTACCTCGATGCCTTAAATTCCACTCAAACCTCAACTATAGCTTTACCCCGTGATTCCACCTCCAATCCGCTCGAATCTACCCACAAATTACTTAATTACATTAATAAACACTAAATGAATCAACACCAATGTTTGAAAATGAGTTTTAAAAAGGTTTTACCCAAAAAGGTCGAAAATTCCCCCAGACCCACGTGGTCAAAACCTAAGGTTCGAGCCAAAACCCGGTTACCCATTCCCCTACGAATCCAAATATATGATTTGCTTTGAAATCGGACCTCAAATTGAGGTCCAAATCCCCAATTTTAGAAAAACATAGGTTTTACCCAAAACGCCCAATTTCCCCCATGAAAATCTTTGATTTCAAGTTGAAATCATGTTAACAGATGTTAAGAAGTGAAGAAAATGAGTTAAAAATCATTTACCAATCATTTTGGAGAAGAAAGGTTGTTTGGAAAAATCGCCTCTTATGTTTTGGGGTTTTGTAAAGTGTGAAATAACGAAATTCCCGTTTATTTATACCCCACTGAAGCCCCCTGTGCGGACCGCACAAAACGGACTGTGGCCGTACAGCCTCCACCGCGGACCGCACGAAGGCGATCGCGAACGCGCTGCCATGGTCCTGAGGGCATGGTCTTTGAACCTTGCCGTGCGGACCGCGTAAAATTGACTGCGGCCGCACAGCCTCCACCGCGGACCGCACGAAGGCTACCACGGTCGCGCCGGACCATCCGCGGTCGCACACGATTTCTCGCGGATCGCACAAACGGGTTCAGAGGCCTGCAACTTCCTGAACCTGCAATATCTGATTTCTAAGCCTAAGGCAACCCGGGACCTACCCGAAACTCACCCGAGCCCTCGGAACTCCAAACCAAGCATACGTACCAATTCAATAACATCATACGAACTTATACGTGTCAAATCGCTAGAATGACATCATATACATCGAATTAAGCCTCAAAATCCATAATTTCTTCCAAATTTCATAAAACATCAAATTTTCCATTTTAAGTCCGAAACACGCCAAACGACGTCTGCTTTCAGCCAAACTTTACAGAAAGTGCTTAAACCATATATAAGACATGTACCGGGCATCAGAACCAATATACGGGCCCGATACCATCACTTTCTAATCAGATTTCATTTCCAATTTCCTTAATTATTTCCAGAAAATAATTTCACACAAAAATCCATTTCTCGGGCTTGGGACTTCGGAATTCGATTCCGGGCATACGCCCAACTCCCATATTTTCCTACGGACCCTTCGGGACCGTCAAATCACGGGTCCGGGTCCATTTACCCAAAGTGTTGACCGAAGTCAAAACTATTCATTTTAGCATCAAAATTTAGTATTTTTCTCATAGAATTCATATTTAAGCTTTCCGGCTACGCGCCCGGATTGTGCACGCAAATTGAGGCAACCCTAAATGAGATTGTCGCGAGCCAATTCCCGAACCTGGTCATGATGGAACCTCTCGTGAAGACAAGGCCCGCCAGTCAACTAAATTCATCTTTTTAAAACAATTTAATTAACATAATTATAGTATAAACATGGTTTAATAATATCCAATAGCGGAAAGTATAGGTAAAATGCGGAAATCCAACCCAACATAGCCTTAACCGGGGTGTCACAAGTCATGAGCAACTAAGAAATCCTGACACAAGTCTACTAAATACAAAATCCGATACAATATTTCGAATAACATAGAAATAATAAGATAAAGGAGTCACGGGGGCTGCGAACGCCAACAACTACCTCGTGGTCTCTGAAACACCACCTGGATTGGAAGGATCAGCTCTTAGGTATGGAAATCTGCTATGCCTGAATCTGCACACACGGTGCAGGGAGTAATGTGAGTACTCCGACCCAGTGAGTAATAAAAATAAATAATGACTGAAAGAATGAAATCTTATAAAGGCACAACTAACGATATCTCAAGCAATAAAATCAGTTATACAATAAAATCGTGAAGTATCAGATAAATCTCTTTTAAAATAGTTAAGACCAATAATTTCAACAAGTAAGAAATAATTGGAAACCTGTCCCTCGGGCTTAATATAAAATCAGAAAACCTGCCCCTCGGGCTCAATATCAAACTCTCAGTACAGTATCAGCCCCGCGGGCTCACTCCCAACTCATATAGTACAACATCAGCCTCTCGGGCTCACTCCCAACTCACAAAGTACAATATCAGCCTCTCGGGCTCACTCCCAACTCACCTGGGTACCCGCGCTCACTGTGGGGGTGCAGACTCCGGAGGGGCTCCTACAGCCCAAGTTCTATATTATCATAAGTCCTTAAAGCTTGTCACATCAACATAAGGCCTTAAAGCCTTCTCACATCACACTCGAGGCCTGAAAGCCTCCTCACATAACGCTCGAGGCGTGAAAGCCTCCTCACATAACACTAGAGGCCTGAAAGCCTCCTCACATCACTCAACATATCCTCACATATGGCCCTCAGCATCAATCAGTCCAGAAAATAATCATAAGCCCCTTGGGCAACAGTAAAACAATAGTGCTCAGCTCAAACATCAATTCAAATATCATTTAAATATCAAGTTGAGTAAAAATATAGTCGAGTTCATGAAATAGTATAATTCAATTGGACTGAGTTCAAATAATATTTCAATTAGTGAGGAAACAGTGATGGAAATTCACAAAAGGTTTCACAAAGTCGGCACGAAGCCCAAGTATGGCAATAAGCCCAAGTCATGGTGAAAAATAACAAGTCTTTATCAAATACGCGGTAAAATATCAACCGGGATGGACCATGTCACAATTCCCAATAGTAAATGACCCCACGCTCGTCATACAACGCGTGTCTCATCTCAACATAGCACTACGTTGTGCAATTCGGGGTTTCAAACCCTCAAGACATCATTTAAAATCATTACTCACCTCGAACCGGCTATTTCTTTAACTCGCGACGCCTTTGCCCCTAGAATTGGCGTCCACGTGCGTTGAATCTATCCAAAACCACAATGAGTGTGTCACATTATGCTATAGGAACAATACCTAATCAAAAATAACTGAAAACATCGAAATTCACGAATTTGACAAAACCCGAGCCCCGGGCCCACTTCTCGAAAAATCAGAAAATTAACATCATCGGATTCCTTATCTCGCCACGAGTCTAACCATACAAAAATTATCCAATTCCCATAACGTTTCGACCCTCAAATCCATGATTCTATCCAAGAGGATTTTCTATACTTTTCCAACAAAATTCGCAGATTAAACGCCAAAACTAGTGAAAGATTCAAGTTATACAACCAAAATTAAATTAAAAATACTTACCCCGTTGTTCTCTCCTAAAATCTCCCGAAGAATTGCCTTATCCGAGCTCCAAATTGGTAAAAATGGAAAATGGGTTCGTCCCATTTTCAGAACTTGAAAAACAATCTGCTAGAAATTTTTCGTGTGCATTGTTCACCCCGTGTTACTGTTCACCCGTGTTACTATTCACAGAGGTACTGTTCATGGTACTGTTCACGGATACTGTTACGGGGCACTATTAAGGCACTGTTCATAGCACAATTCAAACTACTGTTCACAGTGCTGTGAAAAAATGCAGCAGGTTTATTTTTCGTGCCTAAATCGATCCGTTAACCTTCTGAAATACACCCGAGGCCCCCGGGACCTCAACTAAAAGCACCAACATGTCTTAAAATATTATCCAAACTTGATCCAATCGTCAAAACACCTCAACTAATGCCAAAATCATCAAATTACATCGAATTCAAGCCTAAGTTCTTTTAAAACTTCTAAAACACCCATTCGATCAAAAACCTATCCAAAAGACGTCCGAATGACCTGAAATTTTGCAGACAAGTCCAAAATGACATAACGAAGCTACAACAACTCTCGAAATTCCATTCCGACCCTCGGATCAAAATCTCACCTATCAACCGGAATTCGCCAAAATACTAACTTTCTCAATTCAAGCTTAATTCTACTCCGGTCATCACAAAAATATTCCGGACACACTCCTAAGTCCCAAATCACCTAAAAAAGCTATCTGAACCATAAAATTTGCATTTCGAGCCCTCTAATACATAAGTCAATATCCGGTTGACTTTTCCAACTTAAGCTCCCTTAAAAGAGATTAAGTGTCTCAAACCTTAACAAAACTAGTCCGAATGACTTCAAATTTTGCACTCAAGTCACTTTCGACATTACAGACTTGCACCAACTTTCGGAATCGCATTTCGACCCCGATATCAAAATTTCCACTTCCAGTCGAATTTTCGCAAAAACCTTCAAATTTCTATATTTAGCCAAATGACTTCAAAATGACCTCCGGACATCCGAATTCACTTCCGATCGCGCTCCCAACTCCAGAATCACCATACGAAGCTATTCCCAGACTCGAATCCCAAACGGACATCTACAACTCTGAAATGTCTTCCAACCCAAATTTATGAAATTCTTCTAAAATACTAACTTCCACAATATATGCCGAAATGCTCACGGGTTATCCAAAACCAAATCCGAACATACGCGCAAGTCCGAAATCATCATACGAACCTGCTGGAACTTTCGGATCCCGATTCCGAGGTTGTTAACTCAAAATTCCAATCTTAGCCATTTTCTTCAACTTAAGGCTGTCGCAATGAAAATTTTCTTTCCAATTTGACTCCGAATTTCTCGAAATTCAACTATGACCATACGCACAAGTCAATATACCTGAAATGAAGTTGTTCATGAATTCCAACTACTGAACAATGTGCTAGAGCTCAAAACGACTAGTCGGGTCGTTACATAGGTTTTCAAGTCCTCGAAAGTACAGAATGGGTAAGAAAACAGGTGATGACCCCATTGGGTCGTCACACTATTTCTAAAAGAAGTGTCAAAATCGGATTTCCCCTCCCATTCTCTTATTTTCTTCAAAAAAAATTCCCCAAACTCTCTCTTTTCTCTCTCACACTCAAACCCCCTCCCGTCGACTCCCAGCAGCAGCGACACCACCGACGCCCACCGACTGCAGCAACTCCACCGCCAGCGTCCTCCACTACCCAGGTAGGTTTCTCTCTCCTTTCTTTGTTTTTTTCGAAATACACTAATTTTGTTTAATTCCTCCTAGTTTGATTTGTAAAAATTAATTGTTCTTAGCTAAATTAAATCTATGATAATTGTCAGTAGCTAAAATATTTAGTTTTACCTACAAATTTGGGGAAGAAATGGTTTGAAGAGAAAAAACCCTAAATCCAACTAATTCCTATTAAATTTGTTATGTGTTGTCTTGAATTTTGCTTGTTAGAATCTAGGGTTTATGATTTGTTCTTGTGAATCCAATTTTAAGGGTATGGGTTGAATTTTTCGGATATGAATTGGAATTTTAGTTTATGAATTGAATTTTTAATTTATAAATTGAGTATTTGAGGATATGAGTTGGACCTTTAGGATATGAATTGAAATTTCTGTGGATGAATTGAACTTTTAGGATATGAATTGATCCTTTAGGATATGAATTGGACTTTTAGTTTATGTATTGTAATTTTAGTTTATAAATTGAAATTTTAGGATATGACTTGAACTTTTGTGTGACAACCCAAAGGGTCATCACCGTATTTCTCCCTTTAATCTGCGTTTTCGAGGCCTTGGAAACCTCACTTTTAGTTGCCTCGATTAGCGTGCACAGTCCGGACGCGAAGCCAAAAAATTGTTATGTTAAAATATGTGAATTCGGTGAAAAATTTGAAGAATTTTGATATTAATATTGATATAGTTGACTTTGGTCAACATTTTGGGTAAACGGACCCGAGTCCGTGAATTGACGGTCCTGGAGGGTCCGTAGAAAAATATGGGACTCGGGCATGTGCCCGGAGTCGAAATCCGAGGTCTAGAACCCAGGTAAAAGAATTTTTATGTTAAATTGTTTTCTCAAATTATTAAGGAAAAATGGAAATGAAAATGAGTTAGAAAATATAGGTATCGGGCTCGTATTTTGGTTCAGACACCCGGTACAGGTCTTAAATATGCATTAAGCGCTTTCTGTGAAATTTGGTCGAAATCGGACGTCGTTTGACGTGTTTCGGACCTAAATATCTAAAGTTGGAAGTTTATAAACTTTGAAATGAAAAATGATGATTTTGAGGCTCGATTCTATGTAAATGATATTATTTTGGCGATATTATCGCACGAGTAAGTCCATAGGAAGTTTTTGAGGTTGTGTGCATATTTGGTTTGGAGCCCCGAGGGCTCAGATGAGATTTGGATAGGTGTCGGATTGCATTTCTCATTCTTGGAAAAATATGGTGTTCTGCTTCTGTGATCTTCGCAAATGCGAAGGGAGGACTCGCAATTGCGAGCTCGCAAATGCGAGCATTTCTTCGCAATTGCGAAGTCTGGGAAACTCGAGCACAATCGCAAATGCAATGGTTTGGCTCGCAAATGCGAACGTTCCCAGGCCTGCCTCATTTCGCAAATGTGAAGTTCCCCATCACAATTGCGACGTGAGGGTTCGCAAATGCGAGACCGTGTTAGCAAATGCGAAGGTCTCGTTCGTGGCCTGCCTTTGCAAATGCGACTAATAGTTCGCAAATGCGAACTTCCCAGTGTCCTTCAGAGTTCGCAAATGCAAACTCGACTTCACAAATCCCATATTTTGGTAGGGGTTCGCAATTGCGAACCCTTGTTCGCAAATGCGACATCAGAGACCTGCATTTTCATACTTAGTCGAATTTTTCACCCCATTTTTCATATCTCTCAACTCAAACAACCCTTAGGCGATTTTCCAAGAAAACTTTCTTCTCCAATCCATTTGTAAGTTGATTTTCACTTAATTTCTTCAATCTTTTCATTTATCATGTTTTCATCTTAAAAATCAATGTTTTCATGGGTGAAAATGGGGATTTTGGGTAGAACCTAGGTTTTGTTAAAATTGGGGATTTGGACCTCAATTTGAGGTCCTATTTCAAAACAAATCATAGATATGAACTCGTGAGGGAGTGGGTAACCGGGTTTTGGTTCAAACCTCGGGTTTTGACCACGTAGGCCCGGGGGAATTTTGGGAATTTTTGAGTAAAACTTTGGGAAAATTCATTTTATGCATTCAAGTTGATTCAATTAGCATTTGTTGATACATTCAAGTAATTTGTGACTAGATTTGAGCGGTTTGGTGGTGAATTCGAGGGGTAAAGATATTCTAGAGGCCTGAGTGGATTTTTGGAGCATTTGAGGTAAGTGTTTGATCTAACTTTGGCTTGAGGGAATAGGATTAGAGTATTATTGATTGCTATTTACTAAAAGATCGAGTACGGTGTATAGGTAAGGTGACGAGTATCTATACACCGGTGTGTAGCATGACCGTGGGTCCTTGTTGTTAGTTATTCTTGGTATATTTGGAACTCTTCCAAGCTAATTAATGATTTCTACATAATGTGAAGAGTTTGAGGATGAATTATGAAATGTTAAT
>MU668770.1:0-59989 GCA_026770625.1 Nicotiana glauca
AAGCCTCCAACAATAATTTACTTTTATACAATAATGTACATAAATTGACTTGTTAAATTTAACTAAGTCTCACAAATTTTCAAATAGGTCCAAAGCAACCATATCGAGAATGCATTCTTGCGTAGCCTTGCTCATGGGCCATTGACAAGCGCGATATGTCATTCAGTGTACTTTGTTAATGGATATAAATTTCATACAGAAAGTCATAGTAGCGCAAGATCAACAATGAACAGTGGAGTTTGTATATCGGATCAAAATGTTGGTGACTACTATGGTCGGATACAAGAGATTATACAAGTAGAATACCGTGAAGAACCTTTAAAGAATACTATATTATTAAAGTGTGAATGGTTTGTCCCAACAATGAATGTTGGTGTTAAAAAACATAATCAATACAAATTGGTAGATGTTAACCATCGTCGTCGATATAAAAAATATGAACCTTTTATTCTTGTGATGCAAGCAACTCAAGTGTGTTATGCTCCTTATCCTAGCAAGAGAAAGGACAATGAGGATTGGTTAGTTGTACTGAAAGTTAAACCTCGGCATGTTTTTGAATTACCCGATGAGAAAGTGATGGCAATTTCAGATGCAAATATCCCCTTCTTGGTTGAAGAAGTTGAAGATCATATGATAGATATGAACATTGTCGTTGATGAAAATATACTCTTACATGATCCAGATGGGGATTTATTTGAAATAGATGATGAATTATTGCTAGATCATCATGAAGAAGAAGAAGAAGAGTATGAAACGGAAGATACAGAGGATGATGAGGAAGATTTCGTAGAAGAAATAGAAATATGTTGATGTATCTTACTGTATTTTGTCTGTTGTAATCAAAGCTGAATGCTATGTGTTTTGTTTGTTGTAATCTAAGTTGAATGTTATCTGCAAGAATATATCTATATTTATTGCTTTTCTTTGATGTCTAACTTCTCGCTCATTTCCCTAAATTTATCGCTTACTATAAAATTGAAAAATCTAGCAGTAATTTTGGCCTAATTCTTGACTTATACCGATATTTCCTATTTGCAGGGACT
Organism: Nicotiana glauca; assembly: GCA_026770625.1. Taxonomy (NCBI): domain Eukaryota; kingdom Viridiplantae; phylum Streptophyta; class Magnoliopsida; order Solanales; family Solanaceae; genus Nicotiana; species Nicotiana glauca. Next base: position 1,044 of record MU668770.1, read on the forward strand.
CAATTCTTGGCTTATACCAATTTATGAATCTATTTTGCTTACATGTATTTTTTTTTGTAGGTATGACTCGAGGGAGAGGCAGAGATAGCATAGCTCGTGGAGGCTAGGGGTAGGGGTAATTCTGCTATTCATGCAAATATGCCTTCTGTTCCCATTTCCATCATTAGTCCTCAATAAGGTGGTACGAGTTCTTTAGGTGGGCAAAATCACATAAACCAAGTTCAAACTTTAGCTCCTAGCAGTACCACACCCGTTCAAACATCAGGTCATGGTAGTACCCCAACTATCTATTCTGAATCATCTACTAATACACTTGATCAGAGTAACCCAATAGGTGAGGGCATATCTACTCAAAGAAACACAATTGGCGAAGGTGAGTGCACCAGTAATCGCAGACAGCGGACACTTGTTACTCTTGCTCCTGCAGGGTTAGTCCATGTTTTTACTATTATTTTTTATATAAAATTTTTTATTTATGATACCCCTTCAACTATTGTCTTTAATTTTTTTCAGGTTAGAACCTAGTGGATTATGCTTGTCGAAAATATCTAAATCTTTCAAGCATGAACTTGACCCCAATGGAATCAATTGGAAAAGTGTCTCTGACGAGATAAAAAACTTTTATTGGGCAGAATTCAAGGTATAACTTCTCATTATATATTGTATTCAGGAAGTGTATTAACTGTTATAAATAAGATATTAATGTTATTACTTTATAAATATATTTCAGAAGAAATTCTATTGGGACTCTTCCATGGATAGTGCAGTGAAGAGCCAATGGGAGATTAAGGCATCAATAAGGTACAAAGATTTCATTTCCAAAATGAAAGCTAAACAATTTAGGCCAAGAGGTGTTCCAGAAGAAGTGTGGAAAAGTTGAGAACAACTTTGAAAAGATCCCAAGTGTGTTGAAAAGTCAGAAATAAATGCAAAGAATCATCGTGGCGGTAGGAGTGGAGTCTCCACTGGGACTCACACAGGCGGCTCTATCTCCATTGGAGAGTATCGCAAAAGACTTGTAAGTATATCGCAACCTTAACCTTATTGCTTTTAGTGTCGGAATTTGTGTTTAATTACTGAGATCTGTTGCAATCCCTCTGCTGGTTGTTTAAAAAGGTTAACACTGTCCATGTTTTTGATGTGGTTGCCTGCTTTGCACTTGTTGAATGAGTATGTTAATTCTCCTCGACAGTTTTCAGATGTTTGAAGCTGGAGTAGTGGCAATTAAAATCATCATAACCAATAAACCAAGTTGTGCAGTGTCTCATGTATATATCATTATGTGGCTTGGGTGCTTGGTATTTTATTACGAACGATTCAGTCAAATCCAAACAAGACAGGGATTTGCCAATTACTTAAATGAAATTGTTCTTGTTTCCTCTAGTTATATAGAAGTTGAAGATTATATGTTTCCCTAGCTATTTGGCAAGTTCTAAGTTAATCCAAGTGGTTAAAACTGATGTCAAGCAGCAGTAAACACTTTTTGAAATATCTGTTATATGTAATTCAAGAGAATTGACCAAAGTTCCTCTTCCCGAATCCAGCAATTGCTAACATATAAGATTTCCAATCCTTTTGTGTTTTTGTTGTTCTATTTTGCACATGACATCTTCAAAACCCACTATGTTCTCACACTTGATCACTATTTACTAAGATTCCAATAGTGTGTATAGAGAAATAGTGGGTATTGAAGATGTTATACCTAAAATAGGGCAAAGATTCAGAGTATTAATATGATGGTCAGGTTTTTATGAAGAAGAAAGAACGTTGTTGAAACAGATTCAGAGTTGTAAAAATTTAGCTATGATTTGAAATTTTGAATATTGTGATTAATATTACTTTTAGATAACAAGATAAAGTTATGTTGTTTACAGAAGGTTAGCTAAGCTTGCGTTGTACATGGTTTTGGGTCTGTTGCTTCTTCAAGTTTCCTACGGATCTTGCTGCTTGACAATATCCATGGTTTGTTTATTCTAAGTTGGGGGTTCCCAACATAAAGGGAGGTAGCTAGTACTGTCTGTTAGAAAGAACCAATTGGTGACTGGTTGTCAAAGATTTGCATGTTTGATGCTCTTTACTTATTCTTTTTATCCTTCTGTTTTCATCAACTCTTAAACCATGAATTGGTGGGTGAAAGGGTGGAAAATCTTTGTCTGCTAATATTAGGCTACTAGAGTACTAGAATAAATATGCAAGGCATTGCCGGACTCCCATTTCTGATTTCAAAATTGCATACTGGTGTTGAGATTGAATTTTGGCTAGCAATAGAAAGAGAGATTGTGTGCATGTTAACAAAAGGCATCTCGCTGGAGATATTTTACATACTTGATCTGTTAAAATTGTTCATCCTTCTTCTGCTCCTCATTCCTTTTCCCATATTTTAACTCCTTCACCGGATTCCTCTTTCATTGGTACTATGGTCTGATTCATGAGATATCAACACCATAAACCGCTTGTCCTTGTTCCTCCTCCTGGTATCATCCTTTTGACTCGCTGGAGTCACCTTCGCATCTTTACAGCCACTTCCATAGCTGTTGTTCAGCGCAGTAGCAGTATTTCCACATAAATAAGGGACTGCTCAGATGTAATCGATCAACATTCTTAGCTTCCTTTTCCATTGAACAAAAATGGATCAAATGGACTGTACAATTAAGGTTAAAAAGCCAGAGTAGCTCGAGTTGAACTGTATAATTAAGGTTAAAAAGCCATTAACTAAAGGTCTTCATTCTTCACGCCATTAACTAAAGGTTCTTCAAATAAACAAATGAAATACAGTTTTTATAAATATTCTGCAGTAAATAAACAAGTCTCTAGCAGATAGGCCACATAGAGGGATTAGTAGATGCTTGATCAAGTTACCAACTACAGTTCTATAAAGCTACAAATGCATCTCCAGCGAGATGCCTTTTGTTAACATGCACACAATCAATCACAAACTATTATTTCTCTCAGGTTGACTATCAGTATGGAGTTATTATACAGTTACATATTATGCAGTTACTATAGCATTTGTGTGAATCCTATTGAAAGACAAAGTTGTGTGAATCCAGTTCCTGTAAACTGAAAAATACCTTGGTCATACTCTAAGCCCGTGGTAGTTCCATTCGATCCTGCCTAGTGTCTTGTCATGGTTTTAATTCTGAAGCCAAGCGCTTTTCATTCATTCTGCAAACCATCTAGTTCTAAAGTCGGCCATGCCTTTTTGTCGGGATAGAGTGAGTATGAAGTCAAGGTGGGAGAAGAGGAATAAATAATAAAGTAAATCATTATATATGGATTTTTCATATCTATTTAACTTGAGATTCAGGATAGCTCACTGGGTGGGCTATCCATACCTCCGCCTTGTAGGTGAGGGTTTGATCCCCGTATGTACTCTGCTCCCTCATTACCCACTCCTGTTCCCCCTAGGTATATTTATAAAAGTTTTAAAAATTCGTTTACTATACTACCTTATACCCTTTTCTGGAGCATAATGCTTTTTCGGAAGCAGCAGCCTCCCTTGACTTAGTTGACTTTTGCCATAGCACCACTGGTGTAAATTCTGATATCACTTCTATTTTGCTTCGCATGAAAATTGCAAGAAGTGAACACGAATTTGTCAAGACATGCTAATTTATCTTGTGTAATCATTAGTTGTTTCCATTGGCTCATCTGGGTTAGTAAATTGTATCATTGAAGTATGGGTCTTCAGCATGAACATTTTATTCTTTCAAGCTGTCTTGGGCAGCTCTAGCTAATGAACATTGTGTCTTTTAGTATAAGGAATTATGATTCAGGATTTTGCTTATTGGATTCTCTGAATAATTTAAGTATCACGTTAGGGCAAGAAATACATTCCCATAGGACCATATTAAAAGAAATTCTTTTCATAATACTACAGATCCTAATGTTTACTGAGCAATGTTTCACTGCTACTGTAGTGAGAAAGACAACTATAATATATTGTCTTTCTATGTCAAAGAGTGATCAGATTCTCATTTAAATTGGTTGTTTAAACCATAATATAGAGTTCTTTACATGTTAGCCTTTACCTGTTAGCAGAACCAAGAATGATATTTTTGTGTGCCTTTGTGATATTTATATAGAGCTCCATCAGTGTTACCTTGTGGCACTTCTTTTATGCTTTTAGTTATAGATGTGACAAAATTTCTGGTTCTATAGTAATATTTTGACGCTTTTAAAAATAATTTTTTTTGTATAGGCTGTTCAAAAGGGTCGAGACCCAACACCAAGTGAGTTACATTTGTACGTCCATACACATGGGCATGATGGAAAATCTTTTCTTGATGACAAAGCTCGAATCGTGCATGTAAGTCCAATATTGTATAATCTTATTTACTACAATATAAAAAGAGTATGAAAAGTATCCTCTCTATTGTTTAATTAAATGCTCAACATTCTTGACAGGAAAGGTATCAGGAAATATTACAGGACCAAACACAAGCTCAATCTGATATTGATCAATTGAAAGCGTATTACGAAGCCGCAGGAGGGGAAAAGAAGAGAAGAGTATATGGTCTTGGATCTCAAGCAAAATGCTACTATGGACCGAATCTTCGTGGCTCTTCTGGATCAGATGCTTCATCGTCAATACCACCTTCGAGTGCTCAATCAGCATCGAACCTGGATGAGTTAGTGATGCGTTTGATTCCTGCACTAACAGAGCACATAGTTCCTGTGCTAGCTGATCAGATGCTTCCAGTATTGACTGAGCGGGTGCGTGAAATGATTTCGTCACCCTCCCCGACTTCTACTGACCACCCATCAGATGTGGTACCAAATGTTCATGTTCCTCCTACTGCTACTGTTCATGGGGTTCATCCATCGGTTTCAAATGATGACCTTAACCCCTAAGCCTCGTATTTGGAAGCTTTTTATTTTGAACTTTATTATTGGTGTTAGGGATAATTCGCATCTTTTTGGTTTGGAAGCTTTTTGTTTTGAACGTTATTGTCGGTGTTAGGGATAATTCACACCTTTTTTATTTGAACTTTGTTATTGGTGTTAGGGATAATTTGAACTTAATTGTATTAGCTATATGCATTTTGATATCATTTTGGACCTTGAAGTATGTTAATTTGTATGAATTTTAGTTATTATTAAGGATATCTAGTAATTTACATACAATATTGTGCATGTGGTAGATTGTATCAATTTTAGTAATTTGTATGAAAAATATTGCGACAGATTGCAACAACTAATTTTGGTTGCTAAATGAAAAGCTGAAATGAGTCTGAAAATATTGGCGACGAATTTGCGACAGCATTTCTATCGCAAAAGTATTCCAAACGACGAAATGCATTGTGAATTTAGCGACACAATTTTCTAATATAGCGACGGAAATTTGGTCTCAAAATTTAGCAACGGATATTGTTCATCGCTAATCTGTCGCTAATATTGCGACGGATTCCATTTTTCCGTCGCAAAAGGCTTAGCAATGAGCAAATCAGCAACAAATGTTAATCCGTTGCTAACCTTGATTAGCGACGGAAGATACCCTTTAGCAACAGATTTGGGTCGTCGCTAAATGCAGATTTTTTTGTAGTGTCTTAAGACGATCGACCGGGTCGTCACATCCTCCTACACTTAAACATTCGTTTGTCCTCGAATGAGCATAGATAACATACCTGAAGTAGTGAAAAGATGAGGGTAACTGTTGGCCTCACCCGGCTCAAACCAGCCCATCGGAGATCTACACCTCCTACCACATAAATCCTAATACGGTGCCATCCGAATGCTGGATTGATAACTATTGTTTTAAGCAAACTCCGCCAATGGAAAGAAATGATCCCAAGACCCTCCAAACTCAATCACTCATGCACTGAGCATATCCTCAAGAATCTGAATAGTCCACTCGGATTGTCCTTCGGTATGTGGTGAAATGCTGTGCTCAACTCCACCCGAGTGCCTAACTCGTGCTGCACGGCTCTCCAGAACTGCAATGTAAACTGAGTACCTCTGTCCAAAATAATAGAAACTGGAATACCGTGCAGACGGACGATCTACCGGGTATAAATCTCCGCCAACCGCTCCGATGAATAAGTGGTACACACAGGAATGAAATGAGCGGGCTTGGTCAGCCGATCCACAATAACCCAAATGGCATCAAACTTCCTCAAGGTCCGTGGGAGTCCATATACGAAATCCATGGTGATGCGCTCCCATTTCTACTCTGGAATCTCTATCTGCTGAAGCAACCCACCCGGGCGCTGGTGCTCATACTTCACCTGCTGGCAGTTGAGGCATCTAGACACATAACCAACTATATCTTTCTTCATCCGCCTCTACCAATAGTGATGCCTCAAGTCCTGATACATCTTTGTGGCACCCGGATGGATGGAATACCGCGAACTATGGGCCTCCACTAGAATCAACTCTCGATGCCTATCAACATTGGGCACACAAATCCGGCTGTGCATCCTCAATACCCTGTTATCTCCGATGGTCACATCCCTGGCATCTCCACGCTGAACCTTGTCCTTAAGGACAAGCAAATGAGGGTCTTCATACTGTTGCTCCTTGATACGATCAAATAAGGAAGACCGGGAAACCACACAAGCTAGAACCTGTCTGGGATCCGAAAGATCCAATCTCAAAAATTGGCTGGCTAAGGCCTGAACATCCATCACCATAGGCCTCCCTACAGCTGGTAAATATGCCAAACTATCTGCCCAGAGACTCAAGGCATCTGCCACCACATTGGCCTTGCCCGGGTGATACAGGATAATGATATCATAATCCTTCAGCAGGTCTAACCACCTCCTCTGATGCATACTTAGATCCTTTTACTTGAGTAAGTGTTGCAAGCTCCGATGGTCAGTATAGATCTCACAAGGTACACCATACAAATAATGACGCCAGATCTTCAAGGCATGAACAATAGCAGCTAGCTCAAGGTCGTGGACAGGGTAATTATTTTCATGTATCTTCAACTGTCTGGACGCGTAGGCAATCACCCTACCATCCTGCATCAACACCGCTGCAAGGCCAACTCTCGAGGTATCACAATAGACAGTATAAGACCCCGAACTAGTAGGCAACATCAAAAATGGGGATGTAGTCAAAATTGTCTTGAGCTTCTGAAAGCTCGCCTCATACTCCTCTATCCACTAAAATGGGGCACCTTTCTGGGTCAATCTAGTCATAGGGGCCGCAATCGATGAAAATACCTCCACGAAACGACAGTAGTAGCCCGCCAAACCAAGGAAACTGCGAATCTCTATAGCTGAGGATGGCCTGGGCCAACTCTATACGGCCTCTATCTTCCTCGGATCCACCCGAATACCCTCACTCGAAATGACGTGGCCTAATAATGCCACAGAACTCAGGCAAAACTCACATTTTGAGAACTTTGCATATAACTTCTTATCCCTCAAGGTCTGAAGCACGGTCCTCAGGTGTTGCTCATGATCTTCCCGACTCCGTGAATGCACCAGAATATCATCAATAAAAACAATAATGAATGAGTCAAGATATGGTCTGAACACACTGTACATCAAATGCATGAAAGTAACTGGGGCATTGGTCAGCCCAAATGACATAACCAAGAACTCATAATGACCATACCGAGTCCTGACGGCAGTCTTCGGGATATCTGGCTCCTGAATCTTCAACTGATGGTAACCTGAGTGCAAGTCAATCTTAGAAAACACATGTGCGCCCTGAAGCTGGTCAAACAGATCATCAATATAAGGCAAATGATAACGGTTCTTCACTATAACCTTGTTCAACTGGTGATAATAAATACACATACGCATCGAACCATCCTTCTTCTTTACAAATAAAATAAGAGCACCACACGGTGAAACACTGGGTCAAATAAAACCCTTACCAAGCAATTCCTGTAACTAATCCTTCAACTCCTTCAACTCAGGAGGAGCCATATGATACGGAGGAATGGAAATGGGCTAAGTGCCCGGCAACAGATCAATGCCAAAATCAATGTCTCTACCGGGCGGCATGCCCGGAAGAACAGTTGGAAACATATCAGGGTAATCCTGTACCACTGTAACTGAATCAATAGAAGGGCTATCAGCACTGACATCTCTCACATAAGCTAAATACGCGGCACACCCCTTTCTCAACCATACACTGATCTTTAAGAAAAGAGATAACTCTACTAGGGGTGTAATATAAGGTACCACTCCACTCAATACACGGAATACCTGGCATAACCAGCGTCACGGTCTTGGTGTGACAATCAAGAATAGAAAAATGGGGCAACAACCAGTCCATGCCCAAAATAATGTCGAAATCAATCATTCCGAGTTACAATAAATCTGCTCTGGTCTCAAAATAATGAATAGTAACCAAACGTGACCGATAAATGCGGTCCACAACAAGAGAATCCCCCACAAGAGTAGAAACATAAACGGGGCACTCAAAGAATCCCGAGGCACACCCAAATACGGAGCAAAGTAAGAAGAAACATAAGAATAAGTAGAGCCTAGATCGAATAGAATCGATGCCTCTCTTTGACAAGCTAGTATAATACCTGTAATGACAGAGTCGGAAGCAACAACCTAAGTACGAGCAGGAATATCATAATATCTTGCCTGGCCCCTCTCTTGAGGGCGACCTTTATCTCTCCAACCTCTGCCCCAAGCCGGCTGGGCAGGTGAGGTAGCAGCTAGAGCTGTGATCATGGCCGGAGAACTCTGAGGAGCACGTTGTAGTTGAGCAGTCTGTGAAGGTGCACCCCTACCAAGTCTAGGGCAGTCCCTAACCATGTTGCATGTATCACCACACTCGAAACAAGCATTGGGAGGGCGCGGTGGCTGTGACTGACTAGGGCCAGGTCAGCTAGACTAACCTCTGGAAGCACCCAGCGCAGGAGGCGCGCTAGAAACTGGAGGTGCATAGTAAGGCTCCTGAGGTATAGGCGAAGCTGGAGCACTGCTGGCTGCTGGAAGAGCTTAATAGATAGGGAGACCCGCATAACCTCTACCATAATGACCTGCTGATGGGGTACGGGCACCAGAGTAGTGGCCCGACTCTTGAGACCTTTTGGCCTCCCTCTCCCCTTGCTCCCTAGCGAGCATACCCTCAATCCTCCTAGCAATGCTCACTACCTGCTGATAAGGAATGTCCATCTCCAACTCTCGAGCCATACTAGATCTGATGGGTGGGATAAGACCCTCAATGAACCTGAGAACTCTCTCCTGAACTGTAGCAACCAAAGCCATTGCATGCCCGGCCAACCTGGTATAACGGATAACATACTCCGAAATGGTTATAGCACCCTAGAGCAAATGCTCAAACTCTGCGTGCCTTGTGTCCCTGAGACTCTGGGGGACAAACTCTCTCATAAACATATCCGAGAACTGGGTCCAAGTCAGTGAAGCATCCTCGACTGCACTGTCTATCTCATAAATGCGCCACCAATCAAAGGCGGCTCCCTAAAGCTGAAAAGCAGTGAAAGAAACCCCGATGGACTTCACTATGCCCATAGTGCAAAGAATACGGTGACACTCCTCTAGAAATCCCAAGGCATCGTATGATGCTAATCCACTGAATACTGGGGGATCATACTTCTTGAACATCTCAAGTCTCCGCTGCTCGTTCTTTAAAGCAGCTGACCCATCCTCGGGCTGAACTGGCACTGCAGGCGGTACGTGAATAATCTCGGGAACTTGCTCGACTTGCACTCACTGCTCAAGAGTGCGGACGGCGGGAGTTTGTGCTCCTCCCCCGACCTGGGACGTGGCTGCAGCAAGGGGAAGCAACCCTGCCTGAGCCAAGGTGGTGTACATACTCATGAACTGAGCCAAAGTCTCCTGGAGAGCTGGAGTAGTAGTAGCAGAGGTAGGCGTGCCAGGTGCCTGGGCTCCGGCTTGATCTACTGGTGGTTCCTTGACGGCAGCTCGCACAGGTGCTCCGGCTGCACCACGTGCACATCCTCCATATCTCCCCCGGCCCCCGCCTCTGACGGCTGCAGGAGGGGGCGTGGGTGCCTCATCATCTCGAGTAGCACGTGTCCTCACCATCTGTGAGAGAATAGAAGACAGAAGTTTTGAATTGATGTCAAAAATATCGCGAGACAAGGAATTCAAATGAAATGAAGATTTTTCCTAAACAGTTACATAGCCTCTCGTAGATAAGTACAGACGTCTCCGTACCAATCAATGAGACTCCAATAAACCGACCTGTGTTTCGTGACCCCTATGAACCTAGAGCGCTGATACCAACTTGTCCCGACCCCAGTTCACCCTCCATGAACATGTCGTGATGGCACCTAGTTCCTACAACTAGGTAAGCCTAACAATGCAAAAATTAATATAACTTGTGGAAACATTTAATTAAACTAAGCAAAACTAGAAGAAAAATGGTATATAAGTGCCACTTGGCATATACAACTCAAAAATAAAACACGAAAGTCTACAATCTCATCTCAAAACCCAAAAACTCATGGGAACCAGAGGCTAATAGAAATGTAATATGCTGCTCTAACTCCAGAATGTCTAAACAACTGAAAGAAAAGGATAGATTAACTACTAAAGCTGGAATAGAATAGAGACTCCTCGTCTGCGGACGCGGCAGATATACCTCGAAGTCTCCGCTAGATCTCTCTGCCTCAAGGATAGTACACCTAAGTGGAGGTACCTGGATCTGCACATGATAAAAAACAAGCACAGAAGGGGCATTAGTACACCACAACGGTACTCAGTAAGTGCCAAGCCTAACCTCGATTGGGTAGTGACGAGGAAGGTCAGGCGCTACTGAGGTCAAACAACATAATATGAGTTACATAGCCTCTTGTAGATAAGTATAGACGTCTTTGTAGCGATCAACGAGACTCTAATAAACCGTCTTGTGTTTCGTGACCCCTATGAACCTAGAGCTCTGATACCAACTTGTCACGACACCAGTTCACCCTCCATGAACATGTCGTTATGGCACCTAGTTCCTACAACTAGGTAAGCCTAACAATGTGGAAATTAATATAACTTGTGGAAACATTTAATTAAACCGAGGAAAACTAGAAGAAAAACGGTATATAAGTGCCACCTGGCATATACAACTCAACAATAAAACATGAAAGTCTACAATCTCATCCCAAAACCCGGAAACTCATGGGAACTAGAGGCTGATAAAAATGTAATATGCTGCTCTAACTCCAGAATGTCTAAACAACTGAAAGAATAGAATAGATTAACTACTAAAGCTGGAACAGAATAGAGACTCCTGGTCTGTAGACGCGGTAGATATACCTCGAAGTCTATGCTAGATCTCTCTGCCTCGAGGATAGTACACCTGAGTGGAGGTACCTGGATTTGCACATGAAAAAAACAAGTGCAGAAGGGGCATTAGTACACCACAGCGGTACTTAGTAAGTGCCAAGCCTAACCTCGATTGGGTAGTGACGAGGAAGGTCAGGCCCTACTGAGGTCGAACAACATAATATGAGTTACATAGCCTCTTGTAGATAAGTACAGACGTCTCTGTAGAGATCAACAAGACTCTAATAAATCGGCTTGTGTTTCGTGACCCCTATGAACCTAGAGCTCTGATACCAACTTGTCACGACCCCAGTTCACCCTCCATGAACATGTTGTTATGGCACTTAGTTCCTACAACTAGGTAAGCCTAACAATACGGAAATTAATATAACTTGTGGAAACATTTAATTAAACCGAGCAAAACTAGAAGAAAACAGAATATAAGTGCCACCTGGCATATACAACTTAAAAATAAAACATGAAAGTCTACAATCTCATCCCAAAACCCGGAAACTCATGGGAACCAGAGGCTAATAAAAATGTAATATGCTGCTCTAACTCCAGAATGTCTAAACAACTAAAAGAAAAGGATAGATTAACTACTAAAGCTGGAACAGAATAGAGACTCCTGGTCTGCAGACGCGGCAGATATACCTCGAAGTCTCTGCTAGATCACTCTACCTCGAGGATAGTACACCTGAGTGGAGGTACCTGGATTTGCACATGCAAAAAACAAGCGTAGAAGGGGAATTAGTACACCACAGCAGTACTCAGTAAGTGCCAAGCCTAACCTCGGTTAGGTAGTAACGAGGAAGGTCAGGCCCTACTGAGGTCAAACAACATAATATAAGTTTAACAATATGAAAACTAATAGTAATAATGAGTACAGTAGTGAGAATAGATAGGTTAAACAGGGAAATAACAACTACACAAAGAACAGAGTAAACACGGAATATGTACAGCTCAATATCAAATGGTAACAATGAGGATCTTCCAGGATACCATCCTGTAGTCCTTTTCTCAACTGTCCAGTGGATCTCCCGGGATACCGCCCCGTAGTCTATCACATGTGCAAATCCAAAGGATCTCCCAGGATACCGTCCCGTAGTCCAACTATCAATGTGCAGGGGGGGATCTACAGGAAATTTAACCCGTAGTCCCAAAGTAAACAAACAAGGGGGGGAGTTACCGGAACCCCACATCCGTAGTCCCAATTTAAATGCGCAATCACAACCAAAAGATATTCAGAAATGAAGTACAAAAGACAAGCAACAGGTAGTACTAGCCTAGCATACCTCACGTAGTACAGTCAAGGCAACTTAAACAATTAGGCAAGTTGAGTCAACTAAACATGCTTTTCTAATCTAACACAGGTTATATTTGCAAGTAAAATAAGGCAAATATGAAGGAAAACTCAGTCTCAATATCGTATGTAAAAACAGGATTTTCAACAATTGGCTTAAGTACGCGCTCGTCACCTCGCGTACAAGGCACTCAAATACCAAATAAAAAATCCTAAGGGGAGAGGTCTCCCACACAAGGTTAGACAAGCCACTTACCTCGAACCGGCCAAAAAATCAACTAAAAACCACGCCTTTGCCACAAGTATCCGACTTCAAATGGCCCAAATCTATTCAATTCAATCACATATCATAAAGAACACCTCAAACAACAGATTTTACTATTTAATTTAAAGCTAAGACGCAAATTTTGATAAAATGACCAAAATGTCCTTCAGGCCAACGTCACAGAATCAAATAACTTTTACATTTTCAGAACCCTCGTACTCTCACGAGTCTAACCATATAAAAATCTCCCAAATCAGAGGTCAAACACCCACTCGAAACTCAATAGTTTAGCCTATGAAGCTTTACCTTATTTTTTCAAATTTATCCTCAATTCGAATTAAATAATGGATTTAACTACATAATGATGAAATATAACTAGAAGGGATTTAAGAAATGTTACCCAATAATCTCCTCTTCAAAACCCTCTCAAAATCGCCCTCTCCCGAGCTCAATTTGATTTTTCTAACTTTTGAAAACTAACCCTTTAAATCTCTATTTTCTGAATAGGGATGTCCGCTTCTGCGGACAAGGGACTGCATCTGTGAACCCGCCTTTGCATAAACTATGCCGCTTCTGTGATTTTCAATAACTAGACCAGGGACCGCATCTGCGATAAAAATGTCGCAGGTGCGAAACCGCATCTGCGGAAAAACATCTGCTTCTGCGGAAGCTGAGGAAACACTGGAGTCCGCATCGGCGATGCCTGAGCCGCTTCTATGGGAATAACACTGCTTCTGTGGTGTTCTGAGGGAAAAGAGCAAAGCCGTTTCTGTGGCCCTTTAGCCGTTTCTGCGGCCCTTTAGCCGCTTTTGCGGCAGCACATCTGCGGTTCCCATGCCGCAGATGCAAAAATACCAGAAGCAGCAATGGTTCAGCTGCTGCAACACTTCTCCAATCTTCCCGTTAACCACTCGAAATCATCTCGAGGCCCCCGAGACCTCAACCAGTAGCACCAATAACACCTAATACCCTATTCAAACTTGTACCAATCCTTGAAACACCTTACACGACACCGCAAACCCGAATTAATCAAAGATTTAAGCCTAAGAGCTTCAAATTTCATCAAAATACACTTTCGATCAAAAACTAACCAAAACGCGTCCGAATTGTTTGGAATTTTGCACACACGCCCCAAATGACATGGCGGAGCTACTGCAACTTCCAGAACTCCAATCCGACCCTCCGATCAAAAACTCACTATCGGACTCCCAAAATACATTCCGAACACGCTCCCAACCCCGAAATCACCTAACGAAGCAAACAGAACCATCAGATTTTCATTCTGAGGTCGTCTTCACACTATTCCGACTACGGACCATTTTTTAACACTTAAGCTCTCATTTAGGGACTAAGTGTCCCAAAACTCTCTGAAACCCAACACCGAACGTCCCGGCAAACCAAAATAGAAGAAATGAACTTAGGGGAAGTATTTAAATAGGGGATCGGGGCATTAGTTCTTAAGACGACCGGCTGGCTCGTTGTCACGACCCAATTCCCAAACCCGATCATGATGGCGCCTCTCGTGAAGACAAGGCTAGCAAACAGAACAACAATGCCCCTTTTTAACAGTTAATAAACATAAATGAATGTATAATACGACTTAATGGCATTAATAACTGATATTTACCACCCCAACACAGCCCGACCAGGGTCTCACAAGTCAAGAGCATCTAAAGAAGACTGAACACCACTACAGGGTCAATAATATATATATAAAATGAAATCTGGAGTTCAAAAGATGAAGTTCGGTCTCAGCTACAATAGTATATCTTCCATCAGCTAATAACCTGCTACCAAGTGAACAAATACCTGCAACTGCACGCGAGGTGCAGGGAGTAAAGTGAGTACTCCAACTCAGTGAGTAATAAGAGTAAATAATAACTGAGCGGTAAGAAATCACGTAAAAACACTCCATCTTGCTATATGGGACAGTGCAAATCTTTTGTGAAAAATAGTAAAACCGTGAAAAATCTTTTAGAAAATATCTGGCTCAGTTAAAAACCTCTTTTGAAAATATCCTTTCCAAAAGTCAAGCATATGAATGCGATATCAGATAGTGCAAGTCAGCACATAAGTCATCCCCTTGGGCGCAGCACTCCACCAATAAATAACACCAGGGTATCTGGTAAATAATGCACGAAGTAGCATGGATGCCAATGAAATGAGAGTGCTGAATATCATGACACGTAGTATAAACAGGAACCAATGCATGAATGCAATGTAATGCACATGAACGTTGCGGCGCGCAGCCCGATTCATTTGGGTACCCGCGCTCACTGTGGGGGTTCAGACTCCGTAGGGGCTCCTACAAACCAAGCGCAATATCAATATCACACCGCTGCAGCGTGCAGCCCGATCCATCCTCAGTACAAAGATGCACATATAACACTGCTGCGATGCGGAGCCCGATCCATGCTCAATCCAGAAATGCACATAAGCCACCAGGGCAATATTCAAATAACAGTTCTTAGTTCAAAACGTTAGTAAGGTATCATTTAAGTTTTCAAATTATGAAAAATGGCCAAATTTGCAAATAGCATTAAAACACTAGACCGAGATCAAATAGTATGCAAAAATAATGCGAAAACAGCGATATCAATCCCTGAAGGATTCACATAGTTGGCACGAAGCCCAAACATAGCAATCAGTCCAAATTATGATGATAGCAAGTAGTTTCAGCCAAATACGTAGTAATTTCATCAATCGGGACAGACCAGGTCACAACCCCAACGGTGCTCAACCCCACGCTCATATCTAGCGTCCAAGTCACCACAATACAACACTATGATGTGCAAATCTGGGGTTTCAAACCCTCAGGATATCATTTACAAGTATTACTCACCTCGAACCGGCGAAATCTCAAGCTCGCGATGCCTTTTCCCCTCAATTCGGCCTCCACGCGCGTCGAATCTAACCAAAATCAGAGAAAACACATCGCACTATGCCAAGGGAACAATACCCAATCGAAAACAATCAAGATATAGCAAAAATCTCGAAACTAGCAAAACCCGAGCCCCGGGCCCGCTTCTCAAAAAATTACAAAACTCACATTACCGGATTCCTCGTCTCTCCACGAGTCCATGCATACCAAGAACTCCCAAATCCGAGCTCAAATGACCTATCAAATCCCAATTTGAAATATCAAAACTCAAGCCTTTTTTAATGAATTTCAACCAATTTCCATGTTAAATCTAACATAATCTCGTGTATTTAGGCCAAGGAACTTACCGCTAATCATTCTCCCTTGAATCCCTCTTCAAAATCGCCTCAAATATCTCAAAGCTCGCTAAAAAATAGTGGAAAATAATTCCTAGCTTGCGGAAGAAATAAAACCTTTAAACCCTTCTACCAATAGTCCTTTTCGCTTCTGCCCCGCTATCTCTTATGCCAAACCGCTTCTGCGGCCAAAAACCCGCTTATGCAGTTCTTACTTAAAGACCCAACGTCCGCTTTTGCATCTCTACATCCGCTTCTACGAACCACCCAAGACTGCTTCTGCGGTTTATAGTCCGCTTCTGCGGACTCGCGTTTGCGAACAATGTTCCGCCTTTGCGGAACCACTCCACAAGAC
This sequence comes from Nicotiana glauca, assembly GCA_026770625.1. Lineage (NCBI taxonomy): Eukaryota > Viridiplantae > Streptophyta > Magnoliopsida > Solanales > Solanaceae > Nicotiana > Nicotiana glauca. The sequence continues at coordinate 17,402 of MU668770.1, forward strand.
CAAGAGCCGCTTATGCGATCCTCCACTCGCTCCTGCGAAACCACTTTTGCTGTCCATTTCCGCAGAAACGGAAATACCAGCTGACAGAAAAGCTGAACCTACAACACACCTAGAAACTCTTGTTTAACCACCCGAATCCACCCCGAGGCCCTCGGGACCTCAACCAAAGGCACCAACATATCCAAAAACATCATACGAACTTGTTCCAATCATTAAAACACATCAAATAACACTAAAACCATTAAATTACATCGGATTCAAGCCTAAGTTTTCTTAAAAACTTTCGAAATACACTTTTTATCAAAAACCCGACCAAACCACGTCCGAATGACCTGAAATTTTGCACACACATCACAAATCACATATTGAAGCTACAGCAACTCTCGGAATTCCATTCTGACCCTCGAATCAAAATCTCACCTTCAACAGGAATTTGCCATAATACTAACTTCGCCAATTCAAGCCTAATTCTATACCGGACCTCCAAAATCAATTCTGATCGCACTCCTAAGTCGCAAATCACCTCCTGAAGCTAACTGAATAACCAGAAATCACATTCGAGCCCTCTAACTCATAAGTCAACATCCGGTTGACTTTTCCAACTTAAGTCTTCCTTAAAGAGACTAAGTGTCTCATTTCTTATCAAAACCAATCCAAATCAACTCTCACGCACCACATACCAATAATGAAATATGAAGAAGCAATAAACGGGGAAAACGAAGTAGTAACACATGAGACGACGGGTCGGGTCGTCACATCCTCCCCAACTTAACAATCGCTCGTCCTCGAGAGTACCCAGAGTTGTCCTAGAAGCCAACCAATAGCTAAATGACCTTACCCATCATATACTCGGGATGATCCCTCGTCATCCTATCTCTTATGTGTCCGATAACACAACATAGCTGAAATTACCCAATCTAGTCTAGCCCATAATTCACAGAACTACCTTTTCACTTATGAAACATCAATACGATCAAAACCTCACACCTATACTTTGAATAGTCCCAAACCAGCTGTAACAACCCATACTTGCAACCTGAATGAAATAATACAATACGCCACATAATCCAAGCACTCGAAATGATAACTTCTATTCACAGTGGTTACCCACAACAACCAAATACCGATAGAAAACCTCTTATTAGCTAAAGTTTCACTCCAACACTTTCGTATCCTGCCAAACGATGATGAAACACGCAGTAAACCATAACTATTTCTCAGACCAATCATTCATGAAGGCATTTCTTCCCTTTTGACTAATACCACAGCAGATTTCGAGCTGGACCTCGATATTATCCTTTCAACAAGCTGAGATCAAATCCGATCGTATACATTAATGATTCCAACGATCTCTTCTGACCAAACACATGAAGCACCTCAAGTCACCATTCTCAAAATAGACAGCCACGCACAGATTGATGTTTGAAACCAAGCAATCCATCACCCCCACGGTGAAGCAAGTAATATGCACCATTCAATCCTGAAAGGACACAACCGATGCACTATTCGCCGAGCAACACCCAATACAGACTTTCCTCAGAAACCAGGAAGCAAGGATTACAAAGTAACATATGGAAAACTATTTTCAGCATCACACTATTGCGGCGTGCAACCCGATCCAGATAACATACCCGTGGCGGTGTGCCACCCGATCCACACAAATATCTCACATAGGGAGGTGCAAATCATGCCAAATTTGCTCATTATAACAAAATACCGAGTATAGGTTGGCATAATGGTATCTATATATAGCATTGTAAGCTATAAAACTCAAACACAACTGAGGTCCCCCCCCCCCCAACTTCCACTATGAATCTCGATAGCACCGCACTATACGTGCCCACCGTCCGAAAATCATAACGGCTCACAAAACAGAAAAGCAACTCATAGATCTCCCCAAATCACTAGCAGGTTCAATAACGATTGAATCAACCTATCCTTCATCAATAAAATTCGGGGCCAACCAAGCCAACTCAAGCTAAACACGTATCCAATCAGATTACCAACAACTCATTACCAAGAAGCCTGAAGCTGCTCCTTCCATTACTATAACTCATGCTGGAGCCGTACAATACGGTGCCCAACACCAAATCAATACCGAAATCCACAATCTTGCCCGGCGACATGCCCGGCCACAAGGAACGCATCCGAACAAGTCCCTCAATACCGGAACTGAACCAATGGTAGCAGCCTCTGCACTGACATCAGCCACGAAGGCCCAATTAAGGAAAGCAATCTTTCCCAGTCGTCCGCTGGTCTTAGAATGCAATCACTCTGCAAGAACATAATCCGATGCACTCCGCCACGCAACCTGTGGCATTTTCCGACATAACCCATGGCAAAATAGTCTACAATAACCCAACACTGAGACAACCAGTCTACACCCCAATATCATATCCAGGATCTACTATACCAAGCAAAGAAAGATCCACTCGGGCTTCCAAATCCCAATAGCCGCTAACGATACCAATACACACGATCCACAACCGCTACATAGTCTGAAACTGAGAACTCCGGAGTCCAGCTCCACATAGCACGCAAATTACTATACCTGATCCCAAATTCTATAGTATAAATACATATTACCCCTCGAGTACCCAATCATTCCACGAAATATATTCTACAATTTCCCCTGTGCCACCAACAAACTCAGATATCAACAGTCGATCTATCAAGAAAATGCCGCAACACTACTGAAGTGCCATCAACTTAATCATATTGCCTTTTTTCTGAAACATATACCCTCGTCAAATCACTATGATTAGCAATACCATTCCCTTAGTCATCTGAGGATCATTCACCCTAATCATCTGAAGCTCAATCCTCCAATCACCTAAAACTGCTTGTGCTGCTTAAGATTCTAATGACTCTCCATTCAGAACTGAACCGGAACCTCACACACACAAATTCCAATTCTCTATAATATATCGCATATACCATACCACGCTAGGACAACATGAGAACTCCATCTCCCTTTTCCTAACCACAAACATCTATGTATTCCTCTAGTCAAGAACTCTCCATCAATCCCATCTAGAAGAGAAATCACTACACATTCCATGCTTCGCATGCCCATAGGCAATATATACCCGAAACTAGCTAAGCAAGCTATCAGAACTCAAGAGCCTTACTGCACAATACTAGTAAAAGCTCATTACCTCGAACACATACGAAGAATTAATCATATCCTTACCATACCGATTCGGTCTACTATCAAGCTATTCTATCTATCTTATTTCTCTTTTTATTCATCATCCACTTGATATTTATCCCTCGTTGTAGCATCACCATGCCTCAATCCAGGCTTACCACACGGGACTCGCACATAAGACCACACTGTCGAAGACCTATGACCACTGAATACTATCTCAACCGTTCCCAGTAATACCACATTCCAGAGTACTTTACCCCGAAGAACTTCCTGCAAATCTAAAATTCGTTACCATTACTTTCCAGATACTAATACATAGAATTCCATAATTAACATAAAATACCACAAGTCTTGATCTTTTCTAATGAAAACACAATCCCTAGCCACACACACAACCTTAAGACACCTGATTATTACATGCCAAATCTTGAACACAATAAAACCATTCTCGAGAGTCATTCACTCNATCGGCTCAATTTCTTCAACCAAAACTGATCCGCCAGCATACCTCGAAAAGGAACCAACATAGCACATAACCGTGCAATCAGCTAATCAACAGCAACCTCCCCAACTTGGCTCGAAGCCATATATATCAGGACACACTCAATAACCCATAATACTTTTACTCTAATGATGCCACAATATCATAGTGAGATTAATACAAATCATCTATGAGTCTGCAAAAACATTGATCATCTAGTACTGAAATCCTCTGCAAACCGCGTATTCATGCCCACGTCAGCTGAGTCCTCTCTCTTAAGCGACCCAGATTTTCAAATTACAACACGTACCTTTCAGTTGCACATGGGATCTTCTAAGATACACATAAGGATCATACCACTTAAGAACACTCCGCAGGAGATATCTCACCTGCTTCGCCTTAATTTAGTATTTCAGCAAGCCTTCCACTATCATATACGTTACACATTCATTGAGTCTTCCTGGGTCTGAACTCATTTCGCCACATGTATTGCACTTCACTCCCCAACTAGGAGACACAAAAATATTCTTCACACGCCCATATTCGGGCTACATATCAAATCACAATAGGGATCAAATCACTTAACAGTTCCTCTATTATCCAGTAGACTTCTTCGTCACTACCAAGTCATATAGATACATCTCGCAGTACTAATATACTCATCACATGGACATCCAACCGCCGTTCTGGCTAATAAAGACAATATCGAACATATAAGTCCAAACACTTGCTCACATAATCAGCACCTTGGTGCTCAAGCCATAGGCAAGGATCCGGCCTCAAGTCCTCCAGACTGGCCCAACATCAAACTCACAGAGATCACATCTTGCCCCTTGATCAGGGAATCACAAGCCATCAAGGCACATCTGACGCTGAGCGCTCACGTGCACCTACAGACGTATGGAAGGAATTTCAAGAGTTATATCTCAAGCTGAATCAAGTGTGCACAATAAGAATTCTAAGAAAGTGAAGTTTTTCCTAAAGGTTCTACAACCTCTCGAGGATAAATACAGACGTCTCCGTACCGATCCGGGAGACTCTACTAAACCTGCTCATGACTCGTGAGACCTAGTAACCTAGGCTCTGATACCAACTTGTCACGACCAAATTCGCAAACCCGGTCGTGATGGTGCCTCTCATGAAGATAAGGCCAGCCAACAGAACAACAATGCCCCTTTTTAACAGTCAATAAACATAAACGAATGAATAATACGACTTAATAGCATTAATAACTGATATTTACCACCCAACACAGCCCGACCAGGGGTTCACAAGTCACGAGCATCTAAAGAAGACTGAACACCACTACAGGGCGAATAATATATATATATAAAATAAAATTTGGAGTTCAAAAGATGAAGTCTAGTGCCGCGAACGCTGGCGGTCACCTTGCTCAGCTACAATAGTATACCTTTCATCAGCTAATAACCCACTACCGGGTGAACAAATACCTACAACTGCACGCGAGGTGCAGGGAGTAAAGTAAGTATTCCAACTCGGAGAGTAATAAGAGTTATTAATAACTGAGCGGTAAGAAATCACGTAAAAACACTCCATCCTGCTATATGGGACAGTGCAAATCTTTTGAGAAAAACAGTAAAATCGTGAAAAATCCTTTAGAAAATATCCGGCTCAGTTTAAAACCTCTTTTGAAAATATCCTTTCCAACAGTCAAGCATATGAAAGCAATATCAGATAGTGCAAGTCAGCACATAAGTCAGCCCCTCGGGTACAGCACTGCACCAACAAATAACACCAGGGTATCTAGTAAACAATGGACGAAGTAGCATGGATGCCAATGAAATGAGAGTGCTGAATATCATGACACGTAGTACAAACTGGAACCAATGCATAAATGCAATGCAATGCACATGACTGCTGCGGCGCGTAGCCTGATCCATTTGGGTACCGGCGCTCATTGTGGGGGTTCATACTCTGGCGGGGCTCCTACAGTCCAAGCGCAATATCAATATCACACCACTGTGGCGCGTAGCCCGATCCATCCTCAGTCCAGAGATGCACATATAATACAGCTGCGGTGCGCAGCCCGATTTTTGCTCAATCCAGAAATGCACATAAGCCACCAGGGCAATATTCAAATAACAGTTCTCAGTTCAAAACGTCAGTAAGGTATCATTTAAGTTTTCAAATCATGAAAAATGGCCGAATTTGCAAACAACATTAAATCACTAGACCGAGATCAAATAGTATGCAAAAATGATGCGAAAACAGCGATATCAATCCCTGAAGGATTCATATAGTTGCCACGAAACCCAAACATGGCAATCAGTCCAAATTATGATGATAACAAGTAGTTTCAGCCAAATACGTAGTAATTTCATCAATCGGGACGGATCAGGTCACAATCCCCAACGGTGCTCTACCCCACGCTTATATATAGCGTGCAAGTCACCACAATACAGCACTATGATGTGCAAATTTGGGGTTTCAAACCCTCAGGATATCATTTACAAGTATTACTCACCTCGAACCGGCGAAATCTTAAGCTCGCGATGCCTTTGCCCCTCAATTCGGCCTCCACGCATGTCAAATCTAACCAAAATCAGAGTGAACACATCACACTATGCCAAGGGAACAATACCCAATCGACAACAATCAAGATATAGCAAAAATCTCGAAACTAGCAAAACCCGAGCCCCGAGTCCGTTCTCGAAAAATTACAAAACTTACATTACCGGATTCTTCATCTCTCCACGAGTCCATACATACCAAGAACTCCCAAATCCGAGCTCAAATGACCTATCAAATCCCAATTTGAAATATCAAAACTCAAGCCCTAGCTTTACCCCTTTTTAATGAATTTCAAACAATTTCCATGTTAAATCTAACATAATCTCGTGTATTTAGGCCAAGGAACTTACCTCTAATCATTCTCCCTTGAATCCCTCTTCAAAATCGCCTCAAAACTCTCAAAGCTCGCTAAAAATGGTGGAAAATAATGCCTAGCTCACAGAGGAAATAAAACCTTTAAGGCAGAAGCCAACAGTCCTTTTCGCTTTTGCCCCGCTATCTTTTATGTGGGACCGCTTCTGCAGCCAAAAATCCGCTTATGTGGTTCTTACTTAAAAACCCAACGTCCGCTTTTGCGTCTCCATGTCCGTTTCTGCGAACCACCCAAGACCGTTTCTGCGGTTTATTGTCCGCTTTTGTGGACTCGCGTTTGCGAACAATGTTCCGCTTTTGCGGAACCACTCCACCAGGCCAACAACGGCTTATGCGATCCTCCACTCGCTCCTGCAGAACCGCTTCTGCGGTCCATTTCCGCAGAAGCGGAAATACCAGCTGACAGAAAAGTTGAACCTGCAACACACCTCGAAACTCTCGTTTAACCACCCGGATCCACACCGAGGCCCCCGGGACCTCAACCAAAGGCACCAACATATCCAAAAACATCATACGAACTTGTTCCAATCATTAAAACACATCAAATAACACTAAAACCATTAAATCACATTGGCTTCAAGCCTAAGTTTTCTTAAAAACTTCTGAAATACACTTTCGATAAAAAACCCGACCAAACCACATCCTAATGACCTGAAATTTTGCACACACATCACAAATCACATATCGAAGCTACAACAACTCTCGGAATTCCATTCCAACCCTCGGATCAAAATCTCACCTATCAATCGGAATTCGCCATAATACTAATTTCGCCAATTCAAGCCTAATTCTACACCGGACCTCCAAAATCAATTTCGATCGCAATCCTAAGTCGTAAATCACCTCCCGAAGCTAACTGAATCACCGAAAATCACATTCAAGCCCTCTAAATCATAAGTCGACATCCAGTTGATTTTTCCAACTTAAGCCTTCCTTAAAGAGACTAAGTGCCTCATTTCTTATCAAAACCAATCCAAATCAACTCTCACACACCACATACCAATAATGAAATATGAAGAAGCAATAAACGGGGAAACCGGAGCAGTAACACATGAAACGACAGGTCGAGTTGTCACATCCTCCCCAACTTAACAATCGCTCGTCCTCGAGTGTGCCCAGAGTTGTCCTAGAAGCCAACCAATAGCTAAATGACCTTACCCAGCATATACTCGGGATGATCCCACGTCATCCTATCTCTTATGGGTCCGACAACACAACATAGCTGAAATTACCCAATCTAGTCTAGCCCATAATTCACAGAACTACCTTTTCACTTATGAAACCATCAATACGATCAAAACCTCACACCTATACTTTGAATAGTCCCAAACCAGCTGTAATAACCCCTACTTGCAACCTGAATGAAATCATATGATACACCACATAAGCCAAGCACTCGAAACGATAACTTTTATTAACAATGGTTACCCACAACAACCAAATACCGATAACTTTTTATTAGCTAAAGTTTCACTCCAACACTTTCGTATCCTGCCAAACGAGGATGAAACACGCAGTAAACCATAACCATTTCTCAGAACAATCATTCATGAAGGCATTTCTTCCCTTTTGACTAATACCACAGCAGATTCCGAGCCGGACCTCGATATTATCCTTTCAACAAGCTGAGATCAAATCCGATCGTATACATTAATGATTCCAACGATCTCTTCTGACCAAACACATGAAGCACCTCAATCACCATGCTCAAAATAGACAGCCACGCATAGATTGATGTCTGAAACCAAGCAATCCATCACCCCACGGTGAAGAAAGTAATATACACCATTCAATCCTGAAAGGACACAATCGATGCGTTATTTGCCGAGCAACACCCAATACGGACTTTCCTCAGAAACCAGGAAGCAAGGATTACAAAGTAACATATGGAAAACTATTTTCAGCATCACACTGTTGCGGCGTGCAACCCGATCTAGATAACATACCCGTGGCAGTGTGCCACCCGATCCACACAAATATCTCACATAGGGAGGTGCACATCAAGCCAAATTTGCTTATTATAACAAAATACCGAGTATCGGTTGTAAGCATACTGAGTGCATAATGGTATCTACATATCGCGTTGTAAGCTATAAAACTCAAACACAACTGAGGTCTGCCCCCCCCCCCCCCCCCCCAACGTCCACTATGAATCTTGATAGCACCGCACTATACGTGCCCACAGTCCGAAAATCATAACGGCTCACACCACAGAAAAGCAACTCATAGATCTCCCCAGATCACTTGAAGGTTCAATAACGATCGAATCAACCTATCCTTCATCAATACAATTCGGGGCCAACCAAGCCAACTCAAGCTAAACACGTATCCAATCAGCTTACCAACAACTCATTACCAAGAAGCCTGAAGCTGCTCCTTCCATTACTATAACTCATGCTGGAGCCGTACGATATGGTGCCCAACACCAAATTAATACCGAAATCCACAATCTTGCCCGGCGACATGCCCGGCCACAAGGAACGCATCCGAACAAGTCCCTCAATACCGGAACTGAACCAATGGTAGCAGCCTCTGCTTAAGATTCTAATGACTCTCCATTCAGAACTGAACCGTAACCTCACACGCACAAATTCCAATTCTCCATAATATATCGCATATACCATACCACGCTAGGATAACATGAGAACTCCATCTCCCTTTTCCTAACCACAAACATCTATGTATTCCTCTAGTCAAGAACTCTCCATCAATCCCATCTAGAAGAGAAATCACTACACATTCCATGCTTTGCATGCCCATAGGCAATATATACTTCTCTAAACCACGGTAAAACTCATCAAGAACTCTCTCTCAATTCCATTGCACAAGCTAAACTGCCAGGACTGAATCTTTCTACCCGAACCAAGCTAAACAAGCTGTCAAAACTCAAGAGCCTTGCTGCACAATACTAGTAAAAGCTCATTACCTCGAACACATACGAAGAATTAATCATATCCTTACCATACCGATTCGGTCAACTATCAAGCTATTCCATCTATCTTATTTCTCTTTTTATTCATCATCCACTTGATATTTCTCCCTCGTTGTAGCATCATCATGCCTCAATCCAGGCTTACCACATGGGACTCGCACATAAGACCACACTGTCGAAGACCTATGACCACCGAATACTATCTCAACTGTTCCCAGAAATACCACATTCCAGAGTACTTTACCTCGAAGAACTTCCTGCAAATCTAAAATTCGTTACCATTACTTTCCATATACTAATACATAGAATTCCATAATTAACATAAAATACCACAAATCTTCATCTTTTCTAATGAAAACACAGTCCCTAGACACACACACAACCTTAAGACACCTGATTATTACATGCCAAATCTTGAACACAATAAAACCATTTTCGAGAGTCATTCACTCTTACACAATTGTAAATTATCTGACTTAACGAACAGAACTACTCGTCCCTTATTAGCACTCTGACACCGCATGATATGACCTCATTCCAATACAAACAAACATCTTCCTTCTCTATACACTCACATTCTTTATCATCAACAGCTCAAGACATCCTATTATTTTCTCACATCTACGAAGCATCGTATAACGTTTATCAAAATTTTCCTTCACACGTGCCATCATCGGCTCAATTTCTGCAACCAAAACTGATCCGCCAGCATACCTCGAAAAGGAACCAACATAGCACATAATCGTGCAATCATCTAATCAACAGCAACCTCCCCAACTTAGCTCGAAGCCATATATATCAGGACACACTCAATAACCCATAATTCTTTTACTCTAATGATGCCACAATATCATAGTAAGATTAAACACAAATCATCTACGAGTCTGCAAAAACATTGATCATCTAGTACTGAAATCCTCTACAAACCTCGCATTCATCCCCACGTCAGCTGAGTCCTCTCTCTTAAGCGACCCAGATTTTCAAATTACAACACGTACCTTTCAATTACACATGGGATCTTCTAAGATACACATAAGGATCATACCACTTAAGAACACTCCACAGGAGATATCTCACCTGCTTCGCCTCAATTTAGTATTTCAGCAAGCCTTCCACCATCATATACGTTACACAATCATTTAGTCTTCGTGGGTTTGAACTCATTCCGCCACATGTATTGCACTTCACTCCCCAACTAGGAGACACAAAAATATTCTTCACCTGCCCATATTTGGGCTACAAATCAAATCACAATAGGAATAAAATCACTTAACAGTTTCTCTATTATCCAACAGACTTCCTCATCACTACCAAGTCATATAGATACATCTCGTAGTACTAATATACTCATCACATGGACATCCAACCGTCGTTCCGGCTAATAAGGACAATATCGAACATATAAGTCCAAAAACTTGCTCACATAATCAGCACCTTGGTGCTCAAGCCATAGGCAAGGATCCGGCCTCAAGTCCTCCAGACTGGCCCAACATCAAACTCATGGAGATCACATCTTGCCCCTTGATCAGGGAATCACAAGCCATCAAGGCACATCTGATGCTGAGCGCTCATGTGCCCCTACAGACGTATGGAAGGAATTTTAAGAGTTATATCTCAAGCTGAATCAAGTGCGCACGATAAGAATTCCAAGAAAGTGAAGTTTTTCCTAAAGGTTCTGTAGCCTCTCGAGGATATATACAGACGTCTCGGTACCGATCCGCGAGACTCTACTAAACCTGCTCATGACTCGTGAGACCTAGTAACCTAGGCTCTGATACTAACTTGTCACGACCCAATTCCCAAACCCGATCGTGATGGCGCCTCTCATGAAGACAAGGCCAGCCAACAGAACAACAATGCCCATTTTTAACAGTTAATAAACATAAATGAATGAATAATACGACTGAATGGCATTAATAACATTTACCACCCAACACAGCCCGATCGGGGTGTCACAAGTCACGAGCATCTAAAGAAGACCGAACACCACTACAGGGCCAGTAATATATATATATAAAATAAAATCTGGAGTTCAAAAGATGAAGTCCGGTGCCGCGAACGCTGGCGGTCACCTTGCTCAGCTACAATAGTATACCTTCCATCAGCTAATAACCCGCTACCGGGTGAACAAATACCTATAACTGCACACGAGGTGCAGGGAGTAAAGTGAGTACTCCAACTCGGTGAATAATAAGAGTAAATAATAACTGAGCGGTAAGAAATCACGTAAAAACACACTATCCTGCTATATGGGACAGTGCAAATCTTTTGAGAAAAACAGTAAAACCGTGAAAAATCCTTTAGAAAATATCTGGCTCAGACAAAAACCTCTTTTAAAAATATCCTTTCCAATAGTCAAGCATATGAATGCGATATCAGATAGTGCAAGTCAGCACATAAATCAACCCCTCGGGCACAGCACTCCACCAACAAATAACACCAGGGTATCTGGTAAACAATGCACGAAGTAGCATGGATGCCAATGAAATGAGAGTGCTGAATATCATGACACGTAGTACAAACTGGAACCAATGCATGAATGCAATGCAATGCACATGACTGCTGCGGCGCGCAGCCTGATCTATTTGGGTACCCGCGCTCATTGTGGGGGTTCATAATCCGAAGGGGCTCCTACAGCCCAAGCGCAATATCAATATCACACCACTGCGGCGCACAACCCGATCCATCCTCAGTCTAGAGATGCACACATAATACTGCTGTGGTGCGCAACCCGATCCATGCTCAATCCAGAAATGCACATAAGCTACCAGGGCAATATTCAAATAACAGTTCTCAGTTCAAAACGTCAGTAAGGTATCATTTAAGTTTTCAAATCATGAAAAATGGCCAAATTTGCAAACAGCATTACAACACTAGATCGAGATCAAATAGTATGCAAAAATAATGCGAAACCAGCGATATCAATCCCTGAAGGATTCATATAGTTGCCACGAAACCCAAACATGGCAATCAGTCCAAATTATGATGATAACAAGTAGTTTCAGTCAAATACATAGTAATTTCATCAATCGGGACGGATCAGGTCACAATCCCTAACGGTGCTCTACCCCACGCTCATATCTAACGTGCAAGTCACCACAATAAAGTACTATGATGTGCAAATCTGGGGTTTCAAACCCTCAGGATATCATTTACAGGTATTACTCACCTCGAACCGGCAAAATCTCAAGCTCGCGACGCCTTTGCCCCTCAATTCGGCCTCCACGCACGTCAAATCTAACCAAAATCAGAGCGAACACATCACACTATGCAAAGGGAACAATACCAAATCGAAAACAATCAAGATATAGCAAAAATCTCGAAACTAGCAAAACTCGAGCCCCAGGTCCGCTTCTTGAAATATTACAAAACTCACATTACCGAATTCCTCATCTCTCCACGAGTCCATATATACCAAGAACTCCCAAATCCGAGCTCAAATGACCTATCAAATCCAAATTTGAAATATCAAAACTCAAGCCCTAGCTTTACCCCTTTTTAATGAATTTCAACCAATTTCCATGTTAAATCTAGCATAATCTCAAGTTTTTAGGCCAAGGAACTTACCTCTAATCATTCTCCCTTGAATCCCTCTTAAAAATCGCCTCAAAGCTCTCAAAGCTCGCTCAAAAATGGTGGAAAATGATGCCTAGCTCGCGGAGGAAATAAAACCTTTAAGGCAGAAGCCAACCGTCCTTTTCGCTTCTGCCCCGCTATCTCTTATGCGAGACCGCTTCTGCGGCCAAAAGTCCGCTTATGCGGTTCTTACTTAAAAACCCAACGTCCGCTTTTGCGTCTCCACATCCGTTTCTGCAGTTTATAGTCCGCTTTTGCGGACTCGCATTTGCGAACAATGTTCCGCTTTTGCGGAACCACTCCACCAGGCCAACAACGGCTTATGCGATCCTCCACTCGCTCCTGCGGAACCGCTTCTGCGGTCCATTTCCGCAGAAGCGGAAATACCAGCTGACAGAAAAGTTGAACCTGCAACACACCTCGAAACTCTCGTTTAACCACCCGAATCCACCCCGAGGCCCCCGGGACCTCAACCAAAGGCACCAACATATCCAAAAACATCATACGAACTTGTTCCAATCATTAAAACACACCAAATAACACTAAAACCATTAAATCACATTGGCTTCAAGCCTAAGTTTTCTTAAAAACTTCCGAAATACACTTTTGCTCAAAAACCCGACCAAACCACGTCCGAATGACCTGAAATTTTGCACACACATCACAAATCACATATCGAAGCTACAGCAACTCTCGGAATTCCATTCTGACCCTCGGATCAAAATCTCACCTATCAACCGGAATTCGCCAAAATACTAACTTCGCCAATTCAAGCCTAATTCTACACCAACAACAACAACAACAACAACAACCCAGTATAATCCCACTTAGTGGGGTCTGGGAAGGGTAGTGTGTACGCAGACCTTACCCCTACCCTGGGGAAGAGGGGTTATTTTCAAATAGACCCCCAACATCCTTCCTTCCAAGAAACTTTCCACCTTGTTCTTGGGGAGACTCGAACTCACAACCTCTTGGTTGGAAGTGGGGGTTGCTTACCATTAGAGCAACCCCTCTTGTCTACACCGGACCTCCAAAATCAATTCCGATCGCACTCCTAAGTCACAAATCACCTCCCGAAGCTTACTGAATCGCCGGAAATCACATCTGAGCCCTCTAACTCATAAGTCAACGTCCGGTTGACTTTTCCAACTTAAGTCTTCCTTAAAGAGACTAAGTGCCTCATTTCTTATCAAAATCAATCCAAATCAACTCTCACACGCCACATACCGATAATGAAATATGAAGAAGCAATTAACGGGGAAAACGGAGCAGTAACACATGAGACGACGGGTCGGGTCGTCACAATCGTCACAATATATATATATTATATATATATATATAGAGACACACATGCACGCTTCGTAGTACTATTCATCCCTTGTATTACAAAAGTATTAACGTCTAACATTTATATTATTTATTTAGTAAATACAAAAGTAATTTTTAATTTTGACCAATGTTGACCTGAAAAACGACCAACTTTGATCGCTAATTATACATAATTTTAAATTAGCGACCAAAGTTGGTTGCTAAATTTAAATCCGATTTATTTATATTTCATATAATATTTAAAATATTAACATTATTGTTAAATGTTAGAATTGGGTCCTAGATTAGCGACCAAAGTTGGTCTATATTTTACTAAACGACCACTTTTGGTCGTTAAATTTGAATTATATTTATTTATATTTCATAAATTTTTAAAATAAAATTATAATTATTATAATTTTATAACTGGGTCCCAAATTAGCAACCAAAGTTGGTTTCTATCTGTTTACTCTTTATGTAGCAACCAACATTGGTCGCTAATTTTAAATTTTATTTATTTATATTTTATAATTATTTTTAAATAATATTATAATTATAAAAATTTTATAAGTGGGTCCCCTTAAGTGACCAACGTTGGTCGCTAATCTGAGTAATTCTTTGACCAAGCAAGTCTAACCAGTCCAGTCAACAGTTTGACGAAATTATCGACCAAGTAGCGACCAATCTTGGTCGCTAATATATTTAAAATTATTATTTTATTATTTTCACCAGTTTAGCGACCAACTTTGGTCGCTTTTCTTGACAGACCAACTTTGGTCGCTAAAGTTTAGTCGCTTTTTATAGGAATTCAAGTAGTGTAACACAATAATGTATACTTAGAAAAGTATTTATTTTCAGGTCCTTTTATAGTAAAGGTAACCATGAACATGTAGCCCAAAAAGGAAAATCAACAGGAAAGTTCAACTAAGGTGGCTGAGGCATATCATCAAACTCATTGCACGCTGAGTTGAAATTCCCACATTTCAAGTATAATTCATTCAAGGAGACTCATAAATTAAATGAAAAATCTGTCTCTGCCCACTCCTAAATCATTCACAATGTAGAACAATACCTTCATTCAAACACAACCCAGAGTCACACGTTTCAAAATACCATATGTACCCCTTTTTCTTATCCATAATAGGAGAACTCATCGTTGCCCCAATCAATTAATCTCTTCCCCTTCAATTGAAATCTTTACAGAATAACTACTGCACAACCAAAATCAAAGTGGTTTCACTAGACAATGTACTGATGCCTTCTTCACATGTGGTATATATAAAAAGTACGTATGCAATAGCAAATATTGTTGTGCTCTTGTGCAAAATTACATTAGATGCTTACTTATTGGAAGCATGATGACTCTGGCAAGTACTGAATCAGTGCATTTTATTACTTCGTTGTTTTCCTCTCTTCTTTGTCTACTTTGTCGTGGAAATATGATTTGATACTAATATTGATGTTATTGAAGTTGAAACCAATACATCACGTGTTTAGTTTGCTTCTGCCAGCTCCTATTGTTACTGCCTGCTTGCTTCTTTCCTCTTAATTCTATAATTATCCATAAATTGCAGCAGTTACGCCCATTTATTGCAGGATATAGGCAGCATAGACTTCAACGATTAAAAAACAAAACAAATGTGGACTCTTGATTTGCTGCAACACTTCCTTTTCCTTTAATTAACTGTAGAAGTATATTGTTGGGCTTGGGCCGGTGCTTAGCACCGGCATTCCCCTAGTAAACTCAAATTGGGGCGTGACACTCTCAACTAGAAAATGGCGGATTACCTGGGGATAAAATCCCCAGATTTACTTGCGGATTTTCTTGTCAAATTTTAAAATTCTTAAATTATAAAATATTATACCTGCGAATTTAATTTCCCCTGATAAATCCGCAGGTAATTTTGGCGCCATTAGACGCAAACATATTACCTGGGGAATTACATGAGGAAACAATCGGCAAATCCTCTATCCGTAGGTGAATTCGTAGGTAATTTTTATTTTTATTTTTGTTTGTGAATTGGCACAAAATTTCCCAGGTAACGGTAATACGGAGTTTGCGGCGGATTATGTCATGGGGATGTACCTGGAGATTTAGTTTTCTTGGGGAATTACCTGGGATTATTTTTCTACGGTTTTATATGGGAAATATTTCCTGGGGAATTACCAGGGGATTTATGTACCTAGGAAAATACCCGGGGATTTATTGTTCGGGTTTTACCTGCGAATATTTTCATAGGAATTCTTTAATAGGGATTTACCTGTGATTTATTTATCTTTTACCTGCGTATTTATTTACCCGAGAAAATTTGCTTGGGAATATCTTAAAGTGGTTTCACCTAAATATTTCCATAGCGAAATACCCGAAGATTTAATTTCTTGTGTAATTAGTTGGGGATTTGTGTATTGCGAGTTTAGCTAGAACATATTTTTCTTGGTGATTTAGCTAAGGATTCTGTCACTATGGGATTTATATTTTTTCTTGCATAATGATTTACTTGCTCCGAGCTTGAGTCATAGTATTGTCTTTGAAAATCACATATATTGTATTGAGAATTTTATTATTTACTGAATTATTTTTGCATTGATTTGAAATTTATTATCTCTTTGTGGTTAAGTTTATTATCTCTACTTCTTAAGCTTATTAATTTAGCTATGCATATATCACTGCAAATAAAAAAATTATACCAAGCTAATCAGAGGGCATGAGAATAAGTTAAAAGTAATAGTAACGAATTATTTTATCTTAAGTATAAGATAAATATATGCTTGGAAGACAATTATCATATTGAAGAAGTTCGATCATAGACAAAAGTGTATAGGTTTATTCTATGTACATATTTTTTATATGTCCCCAATATCTTTTTTACACGACCTTAGCTAGATCATATTCAGTATATATTATGGACAAGAAATGCTCATCGTTATGTAGGTAATGAATGTGAGGAAGATAGCAATTGCATAAACATAGCGATTTTGAGAAAATCATGGGGTACATACAAATTTAAGAAACATTTCAATTTGGTTTTTCAGAGTCTAGCTACAAAATATTTTTTGTGGGAAAAAGATAGGAATTGCTTAGTTATATTGAAAAAAGTAATATTTTTGAAAAAAAAATAGTTTTGTCAAGCATACATATCTAACATATCAGTCGAAAATTAATCAAAATAGTGTCATACAACATTCCCACACAATTTTTTTCATTTTTTTCGGGATTTACAATAAATTGACAAATTTTTTTATTATTTTCATTGTTTCGGGATAATTTTTTATCAAAACAATTTAATTTTTTTAATAAATATAAATTATCTTTTTTTTATGTTAAATTGACATAGATGGCCATAAATAAAATTAAAAAAGTAATATTTGAAGGGTTTTTATAAATTTAATGGTTATAATCTAAATTTTTTAAAAAAAATATTCATAATTTACTTCCAAGATAATAAAAGCTTTAATATACAATTTTTTTACAATTGAAAAAAAATAAGAAGAACAGAAGCGGGAAACTTAAGCGCCATTGCAAAAGGAAAAGGATCAAAACTTTTGGCTTTCAAACCTAGGTTAGGACTTAGAGAAGACGGCTACACTAATTTTGGTATTGTACTCTCTCAAATTTCCTACATCGATTTCGCTCTTTCCGCCTCCTCCACCCGCTAAGCTCCGTCTCCTCCATTCTTTCTCCCCGTTTCTTCCAAATACCCATAAGCATCTCTCCTTTTCTCTGTCCCTTTATCTAATTATGTTTTCTGTTATTACAAAAATTTAAAGACTCCTTTATATTTATTTCTTCTAAATCTTTTGTGGAATCATAGTTTTAGGTTATTTGTGTTTTTCATGATCCTCAATTAATGATTTGGGCGTTCTTTGGCTATGTGAATATGTGTTTCTTAACCCTTGATTTTTTATACATATTTGAGGATGGAAATTTTTAATTTACAAAAGAAAAGACTGAATTTTTTTGTATAGAATTTGGGAAAGTTTAGTTTTCAAAAGATGCATAATTTATGGTTATGCATCATCAATTATGAGTTCAGGTGTTGGGATCTTGTTAGTGATATTTGATATTGATATGCAATATGGAAGGTACCATATGACACTATTTTGATTAATTTTCGAATGAGATTGCAAAGGTGCAAAAGCTTTTCGGTTGTTCTGTATTTTCTTTGCAAAAGCCTACACCTTACTGCACAATTTTGCTAATAAATTAATTTGTGGGCAACAAGGAATTCCAACACTAATTGCTTTATGTTTAGTGCCTAAATGCTATTATGTATGTTTTTAAATATATTTATCTTTTGGTTCAGAAAATGAAAATTCCTGAGCATTGAAAATGGATGGAAAATAGACTTCTTCCCCGTCGAGCGGGGTATACAGATGAATTTATAAGTGGAATGGATGAGTTTATTAATTTTGCTTGTAGTCAACCTAAGTACTTGTCCGAGGGAGTCATAAGGTGCCCTTTTAAGCGTTGTAAAAATATGAAGCACCTGAAATGCGATGAAGTTATTGTGCATGTTTATCAAAAAGGGTTCACGCCAGGATATTGGTATTGTACATCGCATGAAGAGGAAGCATCTTCAATTGATTTGAATGAACATATTTATTCAGGCGCTTCGAGTAGTCATCAAGGGTATAACTTTGACATACCTTCAAACAGTCAAAGTAATATTCCAAGGGAAGACTATGAAAATGTAAATAGATATAAAAATATGATTTATGATGCTGCTGGTGTAGAATTTGTGCATCAAGTTGAACCCAATATAGAAGAGTCTCCAAATATGGATGCTACCAGGTTTTACAAAATGTTGAATTCGGACAACAACCTTTATGGCCTGGATGCAAATATTCTGAGTTGTCTACGGCTGTTAGAATGATGAGTATTAAATCTGAGTACAATATGTCTCAAGGTTGTTTTAATGCAATGGCGCAACTAATGAAGGATACAAGTCTTCCCGATAATAAGATACCTTTGGATTACTACCATGCGAAAAAGCTAGTTTCAGGGCTTGGTCTAACTAGTCAAAAAATTTATTGTTGTGTTAACGGATGTATGTTGTATTACAAGGCTGATACCGAGATGACAGAATGTAAGTTTTGTAAAGAACCTCGTTACAAGGAATGCATGCGCAAGCATGGTAATAAAAAGGTTCCTCAAAAGAGAATGCATTACCTACCACTTATTCCTAGGCTTCAACGATTGTACGCTTCGAAAACATATGCGGAGCAAATGAAGTGGCACTATGAAAATCGTAGGGAAGAAGGTATGTTGTGCCACCCATCCGATGGAGAAGCATGGAAACACTTTGATCAAACCTATCCAGACTTTGCTTTAGAGCCTAGAAATATTAGACTTGGTCTTTGTGCTGATGGATTTACACCTTATAGTCAGTCCGCATCGCCATACTCTTGTTGGCCGGTGATTATTACTCCCTACAATCTTCCTCCTGATCTTTGTATGATTGCCCCTTACATGTTCTTAACATTGATCATTCCAGGTCCACATAATCCCAAGGCAAAAATTGATGTGTATCTTCAACCATTAATAGATGAGTTGCAATAATTGTGGACGGATGGTGTACTAACTTATGATGTGTCAAAGAAGCAAAATTTTCTTATGCGGGCAGCATTGATGTGGACAATTAATGATTTTCCTGTTTATGGCATGCTATCAGGGTGGAGTACGGCTGGTAAATTAGCATGCCCAATTTGCATGGAACAATCAAAAGCTTTTACTTTGAAATATGGAAGGAAAGTTACTTGGTTTGATTGTAACCGCCAATTCTTGCCTCTCAATCATGATTTTAGAAAAAACAAGAATGCTTTCTACAAAGGAAAAGAGGAGAAGTCTAGACCTCCTCCTAGGTTAACCGGGGATCAGGTGTGGGAAAAAGTTATAGGATTTCCTAAGATCACTGAATCGGGTTCACGCAAATTTTATGGTTATGGAAAATCTCATAATTGGACCAAAAAAAGTATTTTTTGGGATTTGCCATATTGGAAGACCAATCTAGTTCGCCACAATCTTGACGTAATGCATATAGAGAAAAATATCTTTGATAATATTTTTCATACTGTCATGGACAATAAAGATAAAACTAAGGATAATGAGAAGGCAAGAATGGACTTGAAAGAATATTGCCGTCGAAATGATCTACACTTGAAACAGGACAGTAGCGGGAGATGGATTAAACCGAAAGCAAAGTTTACCTTAAATGAGGACCAAAAGAAAGATGTATGTGAATGGTTTAAAGATCTAAAGAGGCCTGATGGATATGCTTCCAATTTGAGTAGATATGTTGATATGCCACATTTAAAGCTATTTAGGATGAAAAGTCACGATTGCCATATTTTTATGCAGTGCCGTATTCCAGTTGCTTTTAGTGCACTATCAAAACCAATTTGAGCCATCAACTGAACTTAGTCTATTTTTTAAAGGCTTGTGCTCAACAGTGTTATGAAAGGATCATTTAATACAAATGGAATAAAATATTCCTTTAATCTTGTGTAAGTTGCAGCGAATATTTTCACCCGGATTTTTTGATTCAATGGAGTACTTACTGGTTCATTTGTCGTATGAAGAAAGGGTTTGTGGACCAGTTCAATATCGATAGATGTATCCATTTGAAAGGTATAAAACTTTATTCCAAGAATTTATTATTTTTCATCTTTATTTTATTACATAATTTATTTCTTAAAAATGATTGCAGGTTCCTAAACAAAATTAAGAAGACTGTTAAAAATAAATCCAGAGTTGAAGGGTCTATATGTCAAGCATATTTGGCTCAAGAAATCTTGTACTTTGCTTCCCATTATTTTGAATCTCATGTCCTGTCTAACAACAATAGAGTTGGTCGTAATGACGATGAAATAAAAAAGAATTCAACTCAACCAACTCTATCAGTCTTTAATCCTTCTGGCCGAACTTATGGCAATGAGGATGGCATTATTCGGTGGCTAGATGATAAAGAGGTTGCTGCAGCACAATTGCATGTTCTTATAAATTGTGATAAGGTAAACCTTTCCTCAAGTAAGTTTCACTCACTATGTTCGTTTAATTATAAAGACGAACTTAATTATATTTAGGTTGAAACTAATATTTTGTGCAAGCGGGTGTAGTTTGTATGAGCAAGCCTTGAGAGATACTTACAATGATCTCACTGATGATGTTATTGATAAAAAAATTGAAGCAGACTTTCCACGATGTTTTAAAGATTATGTATGGATTAACATAAATACATATCTATTACCGACAATATCATTTTAAGATGTATGTCTAATTTTATTTCATTGTCTGATAGGTCAATATAATCCTCAAGAAATATTGCAAAATCCATATTTGCAAATTTTAGCTATGGGACCATTAAGACAGGCAAAGTCTTGGCCTGTTTATTTTGTGAATAGACACAAATTTCACACTTCTTCATGGGGTGAAGGAAGAAGTACATATAATAGTGGGGTCTGTGTTAGTGGCACTGGACAAGACGGTATTATAAGTGAATACTATGGTGTTCTTAAGAAGATTATTGAATTAGAATGGCCAATGACATCAACTCTGAAGTTAGTTTTATTTTATTGTGACTAGTTTGATCCCTGTAAACATGGTATGAAAGTTGATAGTGAATTTGGTACTGTTGAGGTTCGAAAAAGGGGAAGATATGGTAAATTTGACCCTTTCATCTTTCCTAAAATCGCAACTCAAGTTTATTATGCAAATCATCCTGAAAAGAAAGGAGATAAAAACTGATCGGTGGGTTGTTATAAAGACAAAGCCAAAGGGAGTTGTGGATGCAACACATAATCTTGAAGTTGCTTACCAAGAGGAGCAATCACATGTAAATATAAATATAGAGTATGAACCAATTTATTGCCTACAAGATGAGCAATTTGTCGGTGAGGAGGTCGGTATGAGTAGTTTCCAATCAGTTATCAATGAAGATAGATGTGATTTAATTGAAGACGAAGATGAGGAGGTAGCAAGTGAAGCAGCAGAAGAGCTTTTTGATAGTGAAGATTCACAAGATTACTTTCAAACCCAAGAGGAGGACGAAGATGAAGATGACGGTTAAGACTATTAATTTATCAATCTTTATAGCTTATTTACGATACTGTATTTGGTTTTGACAATGGTTGAAATATGTCATGTGGATACCACTATATATAGTTTTCATATTCAGCTTTTCAGTAGGTTCTTGTACCTTTATGCTTTTGGTAATTCATTGGAGATCTATAAACATATATTTATTTGTTTTTTAGCTTAATAACTCTCTCTATTGAGATCCATATCACTATGTTATTCATTTGTTGTACATCTATTATATCATTAATATATTATATAAATGTACTTTGATTTGTTTTTTTATTTACGGATGGTAGGTGTAGGGTCTAAAAGAGATGGACAATCTGGTGGTAAAGGAGGAAAATCACATAAAAGAAAGTCAATTGCCATAGAGCGACAACCAGGTCAGTTTCCTCCCATAATCCCATCATGACCACTCTTATCTCATAATGGACCACCTTGTGTAAATGAGCCTTCCTTGCCTCAACTTAGTCGTGATCTCAATCGATCTCAGCCGCACATCACTGAATCTATTCCTCCAATAATATCTTCACGACCCCGTCAATCTCATTCTGCTCAAGTTCATATAAATGACAATTCCTTGGCTCATCCTATTCTTGAAAGTCAATCCCAACCTCATAACACTATATCTCAACCTCAATCTAATGAATCCCAGCCTATAAATCAAGAAACTGAACCACTGATGTCTCCACCGGCCAATATGACTCCGACCACCTCGTGTAGTACGGTTGGCAATGGCAATGATGAGCATCGTATATGGATTAAACCTGAAACGGATGGGTAATTGTACTAACTTGTATTTTTATTTATATAAAAGAGAAAGATTCAATATTTTCAATCATGACCTACACAATGTTGTATGATTGATAACTACTGTATTTATGTAGGTTTGATCCTCATAAGCGAAGGTATTGCTATTTGCATTCGTAGTAAATTTGAGTTGGCTAAAACGTCTTGGAAGAAGTTCCCACAATCTATTCGCGATATGTGGTTTGAGGAATTCAAGGTAATAAAATTTATGATCTGGTTCATATTCAAATTTTGTTGGTTTGAGATTGTCATGTGTGCTTGACAAATATCCAAATAGCTAGCATATTCACTGCTATTTGGACGTTGAAACAGTGAAAAAGTAATATACATTTATCTACCAGTATAGTTGTGCTGGAATCAATAAAATACCTACTAACTATGTCATGAAATTTTTCCTGTTTCCTTAAAGTAGCAACATGGGATAATATTTTTTCTTTTTCAGGTTACATTAATCCACTTCCTTATCTTTAAGTGTAGGAGTGATAGATCCCATGCTACTTTCACCTAGGTTAGTCAGACTTGGTGAAATATGGATTAGCCAATAAATAGGCGTCTCTGGTTACTACAGGAGTTCAGTTTACTCATATTTAATATAGTGTTTTTTAAATATCCCAATAAATGTGTTGCTGCAAATTTTCGTTCACTGGTTCGATATTTGTTCCCTTTGTGATAAAGCAATAAATGAATGTCCTGTAGGCTAATTTCACAAGTTCTCTCCTCTATTCTTGCTGTACGGCTTCAACAAATCACACAATTAGCATGTGAGTCACGTATCTAAGTGGGAAGAGTTTGTTGTTTGAATATCCAGTAAATAAATGATAGTAGAAGAAAAGAACTACCAACCATGAACCTCTAGACAAGGTGGGTTGCTCTGATGGTAAGCACCCTTCACTTTCAACCAAGAGGTTGTGAGTTTGAATCATCCCACTTGTGGGATTATACTTTGTTGTTATTGTTATTGTTGTTATTGTTGTTGTTATTGTTATTGTTATTGTTATTGTTGCTGTTGGTTTGAGATTGTATGGCTAATGCAATTTTTATTTGAAACATGCAGAAAAATTCAGATGGCTCCCTCACTATAATCAAGCTATACAATACATTTTTGAGAAAAGAGCAGTTGCAAGAATGACCCAACTTTTTCAAGATGTTAGAAAAAAAATTGCTTGTGAAACCAAATTGGATAGGGGATGATGTATTCAAGGAAATGAAGGAGTATTGGGAGTCTCCTGAATTCAAGTTAAAGTCTGAACAAAACAAAATGAATCGTGATTCAAATGACGACGCCTCAGTTCATACAGTTGGTTGTATACCTCATCGAGTGATTTGGAAGAGAATGGTAATATATAGATATTTTTAAATTATTTCTTTAAGAAAATAATATCATATTCAGTGTTGGTAACATATTATTTTCATTTATTTTCAGAAGGAAGCTTCTGGAAAAGATCCTTCAGTTGCGGAATTTTATTTTGAGACTCATCGGGCAAAAAAAAAAAGTTGGGTAAATGAGAAAGCTGAAACTGCTTATGTAAGTGTTCCTTCTATTATTTTTTTCCGAACCATATAGTATGAGCAGATATGTCAAGGCTTTAAAAATGAACTGCCTTAGTGCCATTATGAAAGTAGATAGTAAGTCTAAAGTCTGTTATATCTTACAGTAGAGTTCGATCATTGGGGTTTGTTTTAGTGTTGGATTAAAGGGGTGGGTCAGGTGGTAAGGCTGATCATTGGGACCAATCTATACATATTAGTAACAAAAAGTGAAGTAGGCTCTCATCAAAGAGAATACCTTCATTTTCTAACTACATTTTCTTCAGATATCATCTTTTACCTTTCTTTGGACCTTTAATCAGAGGCTACCTGTTAAGATAGTCAGAGTCTCACAGATCAGTGCTAGTATCATTGAGACCAGTAAGGGATTTTATAAGAACTACTAGTAGAAGAATTGAAAACTTTTTAAATATTATATTGGGTTGTTGTATACTAGTAAATAGTTGGAGAGTATATTTTGAAGAATCCTTTTTTATGCAAAAAAACAAATGTGTTGTTTGAAATCATTACTTGTTATTATCACTGTTAGAAAACGCTCCAAGAGCAATAGACATAGCATAATTTTGGACTGTTGCCCCATCTACTGTTACTTTACTTCAAAGTTGCAACTATCCTAATGTCAGTGTACACTTTAAGTTCTCATCAATGCAATATTAGTTTCCAATACTCAAAAAAATCTTGATACAACACCATACTCACCAAATGAACTGACTTACAATATAGGTAGCTATTTGTTTTCTTTTTGTTTTTGATTTAGTCTAAACATCTGAATTAGTTTAGAAATTTCTTGTAATGAGTAATAATAGGCATCTTTATTGTTTAATATTGGTCACTCTCTTTGTCTGCTATTTCTATTTCATTGTTGCAATATTCAGTTATTTGATCACCATTCATATTACATGTAAAAGTTCTTCTTTGAATGAGATTGTGGATTTGTTACAAGCTTCATAAAGCCACATTCTTTGCCAAGATTCAGCTTCTGTTCTTGACTCCTTATATTTGAGCAGTTGGTTCACCATTTTTGGGCTTCTGTTATCTATTTTTTCTCTTGAGAACAATAGTTAATTCTTATCCTTATTAATTTTTTCTCTTGAGAACGATGTTCTGTTAGCACTATATAATATCTCAAATAACTTATTTTGATGCAGAATAATTTTGAAAAAAAGGAAACAAGAACTGTCAGCTTCTCAAAGTGCATCAACTGAGGTAGGAGACACTAATTCAGCAAGCCAATTAAGTGAGATGGATATTTGGGTGCAATCTGTTGGTAGAAAAAAAAAAGAAAGGGTTGCAGGACTTGGTTCCTTGGGTCGATCTGTTAAAGTATTTAAGCATTCAACATCTACTTTACAAGGAGGAATTGATGAGATAATTAAATCTCATGCGCATGCTTCCAATGCACACTTATATGCTCAGTTGCAAGAAGAGTGACACAATAATAAAAAGATAAGGAAAGAATTAGACTTATGAAAGAAGTATGTGAATTTCAATGCATCATCTTCAGATGAATTATCATCTCAAGAAGACAATCAAGGATCTGAGAACGAAAGTGACGATGACTCTGATAATGTGAATGAAAGTGGTTATGACCCTGGTAACGCAAATGAAAGTGACTATAATCATGATTGAGATGTTCATTAGACTATTAAGTTTCATATTTGAGATATTTTGGTTTTGGTTTAAGGATTATATGATATTACATTAACGTTATGAATTATGTTTTCCTTTTGTTATAATTATATTAGATGTGTGTTGAATGATTATGATTGTGATAATATAGTTGAATTGTAAGAATATAAGCTAGAATAAATTAAAAACATCTTGAAAATGCATAGATTACTTGCAAATTTTAATGGGAAAATATTTTCGAACGTGTCAATTTTATATGGTAATTTTCTTATGAAAAACAATTACATAGGAATTTTCTTACCAATATTACATACGAATTTTCCTACGAAAATATCACTTATGGATTTTCTTGGGGATTTCAAATATTTCTTTTGTTTCATTGGAAATCTTACATGGTGATTTACCTACGAATTATTATTTGGGAACTTTGCTGGGGTTTTATATGCAATATTTTTATGGGAATTTTCTTGCAAAAATGTGCTCCTGCGGATTTTACTTAAGGATTTTCATGGGGAGTTACATGCGGATTTCTTCCTACAAAAATTTCCAAGAAAAATCCCTTGTTTACGAATTTTTACCAAAATATTATTGTGATTTTTTTGAGATTTTCGCTGATAAATCCCCAAGTAAGTTCCATGGGGATACAAAATCCCTAGGTAATTTACCTGGGGATATTTTAATTTCCAGGTATTAATTACCTACCGAGGTTTTTCCAACGGATTTATTTTGATAAAAAATTCCACAGAAAATCAAAATACCTGCGAACTTTCGTATCTTATCTCTTGGAAAATCCCCATGTAATCAATACTTTTCTCGTAGTGAAGTTCAACTAAGGTGGCTGAGGCATATCATCAAACACATTGGACGCTGAGTTGAAATTCCCACGTTTCAAGTATAATTCATTCAAGGAGACTCATAAATTAAATGAAAAATCTGTTCTACCCACTCCTAAATCATTCACAATGTAGAACAATACCTTCATTCAAACACAACCCAGAATCACACGTTTCAAAATACCATATGTACCCCTTTTTCTTATCCATAATAGGAGAACTCGTCGTTGCCCCAATCAATTAATCTCTTCACCTTCAATCGAAATCTTTACAGAATAACTACTGCACAAGCAAAATCAAAGTGGTTTCACTAGACAATGTGCTGATGCCTTCTTCACATGTGGTATATATAAAAAGTACGTATGCAATAGCAAATATTGTTGTGCTCTTGTGCAAAATTACTTTAGATGCTTACTTATTGGAAGCATGATGACTCTGGCAAGTACTGAATCAGTGCATTTTATTACTTCGTTGTTTTCCTTTCTTTTTTGTCTACTTTGTCGTGGAAATATGATTTGATACTAATATTGATGTTATTGAAGTTGAAACCAATACATCACGTTTTTAGTTTGCTTCTGCCAGCTCCTATTGTTACTGCCTGCTTGCTTCTTTCCTCTTAATTCTATAATTATCCATAAATTGCAGCAGTTACGCCCATTTATTGAAGGATATAGGCAGCATAGACTTCAAGGATTCAAAAAAACAAAACAAATGTGGACTCTTGATTTGCTGCAACACTTCCTTATCCTTTAATTAACTGTAGAAGTTTATTGTTGGGCTTGGGCCGGTGCATAGCACCGGCATTCTCCTAGTAAACTCAAATTGGGGCGTGACATTCTCAACATAAAAACTAAAAAAAGATGATCCAACTAAGTTTTCTGAATATAACTTATTTGTTTTCTCAAACATATGATGTGGTTAAACTGATTTCTCTGTATCTAAAATAAAATACTGATATCTAATTTATAATATTATATCATATTGGTTAAATTTTATAGATTCAATTGAAGCTTGCTTATGTTGAAAGTGCAAAAAAGAAAAAGGAAGCCCTAGGAATGGCAACGTCAAAGGTTGTTTCGCCACCAAATGGAAAAAAGTGACGAACGTGGTTCTGGCTTCTTTATAAGTACTAGTTGAGGTTGCCCGTGCTAAACACTGCTAAGCACGGGCCCAACATCATAGATTTTTTCATTGATGCCTCCTCACACATGCCTGTAAGATCTCGGGAACTTCCTGTTAATTAGTAAAACTTATCCTCAGTATGTTGGGCCAAACATGCATTCAAATGAATTCTAAACCTTACGCAAATAACATGATGCATCATATATCTATTTATACAGTTCGAATATGAAAATGGAAATAGCAAAAAGGACTACTCTCAGCTCCTCTTGCTTACATTCCGTAGATAAAGCATCAAAATACACTTGAACTCTTCTTGTAAGCATTCAGCTCTTCTTGCACAACTTTGTTTCTTGCTTTAACCCTTCCTGGATCTTTGTCTTGTCAAGTACACTGAATTTCTGATGGTTTTCTCTGTTGCTATAGTTCATCTATGTGCTTTTATTTTTGGGTGCATGTTGGTTTTCTGCCTTTTTTCTAGACAATTGCACTTACGAATTTTTTCTTCACAGTTTATAATAATGATCTAGATGCGGTATGAATTATTAATTAAGTAGACAATTTATTGTTCCTTCCAACTTGGCATGCATGTCCCTTCTACTTGATTTTCCTAGAAACTTTTGTACCCTATATTGTTTCAGCTCAAAGTGCCTAGTTACATTAGGCTTCACGATAGCCCGAGTCATTTTCGCACTAGACCTTGCAGCCTCAATCACCAGTCTTTCTTCATTTTCTGCTATCTCGATTGGCTGTTGTTGGACTACAATACCCAACTCTGCAATTCTTGCACTTTCTTCCGCCTCCCTCTTTAACCTATGGAAGAGTTTTTCGGGTTCTTGATTAAGAGGAGGAAGGTTGTTCAAACTGTTGCTTCTTAGAATTCAAGGTGAACACCTGAAGAGTTAGAAACAGCCAAACAGATTAACACTTGAACAAAAACAAATAAGAGCTTATTTCAGACAAATAACTAATTTCTAAATCCCCGGCAAGGGCGCCAAAAACTTGTTGGATCCAAACGCACACGCAAGCATACGCTGTCGATAAGTAATAAAGTGATAAGAAAGTATCGTTCCCACGAGTATTTATGATCAACTATTTTCCAATCTACGCTATCTATATATTTAATGCTCAAGTGAGTGCGAAGAAGATGATTGTGATTTTTATAGCTAAATCTACGAACTACTAAGAAAGCAACAAAATAAGATTAAAAGTAAAGCAAACAAACACTCAGGAAGAATTCAATGAGAGGGGATATTCCAAGGTTATAGGATTGACGTCTCTCCTATTGCATTTTTCATATTGATATAATCACTTGACTCATCTAACTTGTTTATTAGCAGGGTTTATTATGCTCGCAAAGTTCTTTTGATGCTTCACTCGCCTATTCAAGCCAACCTGAGACTATATGTCTATAGAATCAAACTTGGCAAGAACGCATGTATGTTTCCAGCAAAAATTATCAAGTAAGGCAACTAGAATATGTCAATCCTAATCACGAATCTATTCTCCGATGTTCGGATTCAAGAACTTACTATGTTCAATCCTATATGCAATTTATAGTACACATTTTCGAGTTCAACTATAAATTCGTAGATAGTACTTTATTATTATCTACGCAATAGAATAATTAAGTGCAAGATCTACAACAACAACTACCCAGTATAGTCCCACAGGGTGTGGTCTGGGGAGGGTAATATGTACGCAGGCCTTACCCCTACCCGATAGGGCAGAGAGACTGTTTCCAATCGACCCTCGGCGAAAGATCGAGAAAAGAAAAAAAACAAAAACAAAAACAAAAACAGAAAGCATTAGTGACTCCAGAATAAACCACAAAAAACCTGACATATAAAAGGACACAGTAAACAAAGCAACAACATGAACAAAGCATTAGTAATTCTAGGAGTAGTCACAGAAATACTTACAAAACCATAGCCAAATGGAGAATGTCATGCAATACACTACACCAAGCCTATCGGGAACCCCCCCGACCTATCCCTACCCAACGAAATAATAGAAGCCCCTATCCTACAACCTTGATACTAGACCTCCAGACTTTCCTATCAAGGGCCATGTCCTCGGAAATCCGCATAATAGCCATGTCCCGCCTAATCACCTCTTCCCAATACCTCTTGAGCCTCCCTCTGCCACGACTCGCGCCAACTACCGACAGCCGCTCGCAACTCCTCACTGGTGCATCAGGGCTTCTCCTCCGCACATGCCCGAACCACCTGAGTCTCGCTTCTCGCAGCTTCTCATCCATTGGGGCTACCCCCACCATTTCCCGAATAACTTCATTCCTGACCCTATCCAACCTGGTGTGCCCGCACATCCACCTGAGCATCCTCATCTCCGCTACCTTCATTCTCTGAATATGAGAGTTCTTCACCGGCCAGCACTCCGCCCCGTACAGCATGCGAGTAAACAAATTAATATGATAAAGTCAAACAGAATTGTATGTTGGTAGCCCATAGTTCAACTTACAAGGTATTCAGGCTTCAGAAGTTATTGTGCATACATGGTTGTTGCCATATGACCTGTGTAAGGCATTGGATATACAAACTATGAAGAACGAGGATCTCATAGCTCCTAATATATACTCATCTGCAAAGGGCACAACATGTTCTGCTATAGCACCTTCTCCCAGCATACGTTGAGCAGGTTAGTAAAAGGGAACTTCCATATCTTCAATATACTCTAATATCATATCGTTTTGTAACTTAATATTTTAAAAGAAACCAAGAAGCTGAAGAATTAATGGTTTACTAATAACATAAATATTCTGTCGATGATCATGAAATGAAGCCTTTTATTTCTTTCTCTTGGGAAGGTGAGATATTTTCTCAGAAGTTTCCTGATTATTTTTAATGCACTACGTTTGGCTCAGTTGGGATGGAGTCGCTGTTGTTACTTGTGGCCAATGAAAAGCCGGCTTTGGGGAATGTTGACTGATAGTGGATTTGCAATTATTAGTTGACCATTGGGCATTTTATTGTCTTAGGTCTGTGTTATATCTTTTATGTCTATGTTTAGTTTTTCTTGCAGCGTCCCAGCTTCAAAGTTACATTTGTTGAAATGTCAAAATAAGCTCCCCTCCCACATCGGTTGGAAACCCCTTTTGTAGGGAATTTTTCCCTATAAAAGGAGGCCTAATGTTTAGGATTTAGACACACCTCTCATTTGCCTTCTTATCTTCTTAAGGCATTTGTATCTTCTCTCTAGTATTATTTCACTTGTATTTTTGGAGTGAAATAAAATATTGGTTGTGTCCGAGGAGTAGGCAAAATTAGCCGAACCTCGTTAATTCTGGTGTTCCTTTTATTATTGCTTTATTGTCTTATTTATTATTTGGTGGCTGTCATAATTTTGGTATAGTAGTTGTGACTTATTCACACTATATATATTTGGCTTCCGCAACAACATTTACTTCTTAGATTTCCAGTTTTATCTCAATAATAATCAAATTGTTTACTGTGCAGAGCTTCGATCCACTGTTACGACGAGCAAGCTAAATTTCTATCCGAATCAAAGGCAATGACGAAACAGAGAAGACCTTTGATGTGGCCAAGATACTCCATTATATGCTTGAACAACTGAATAATAATTTTAGTTTCTTTAATGAATATTAACCAAAAGTACATGGTATGATGGACAGACAAACAACATACATAGCTGTGTTAAACAGATATTTGGCTGAAATATTCCATTTTCATTTTTTTCTTTGCATATGTTTATCGTAGTATTGCTACTGTTTGTCTAACTTTGTGGTAACAACAAAAATAAGTTATAGCTTATATTTGTCAATTGTAGCTCATAGAGAATAAGTTTTCTGATACTTCTTACAAATTTAGCAATGAACTTTAAGTTGAGCGGTGTTGAATTATTTCAAAAACAACTCAGAAGGTCCAGTGCTGCCCTATCTCTCTATCTCTCTTTTAGAAAGAAGCTTCAGGCGAGGTGTTGGGTAGGGTGCACTGAACCCTCAAACTTGTCATTGTAAACAACAATGAAAAAGGTTCTGCCGTATCTATGCTCTTCTCTCTTTTTCTTTCTTATTATAATGAGTAGAAGAGTATATATATGGTTCCTTTTGTAAGGATAAGATACTTGTAAGGTTGGATCCTCATGGAATTTGCTATCTTTTTGAAGAATGACTTTTGTGGCCTTGAATTTTGGACATGATTACTTGTTAGCATTCCATTCTTTGTTAGCGTTTTGATGCATGTTGTAAGGGTCTTTTCTTGAATATTGAAAATCTCTAACTACATTTTGTATTAAATTTTCCGAGAAGAAAATGCATAACCTATATTATGCAAGAGAAAAACATATGAACATCCATTATTGTGTTTTTACATGGAAAGATTAATGATGTCCAATAGAGGGGATGTTATCCACAAAGTTGTATTCCACTTCCAAAGGACAAGAACCTTACTTCGATTAATCTGCTCATCAAGGAGACTGTGACTGCTTGCAAGGAAATACTTGATGTGGGATTGTATATATGTATATGATAGGTGATTGATAAAACAAAAACATCAGGACAAACAAAATTAAGTTAATGGTATAGTAATATTTCTTAATCCATTTTATTCATGAGCATTTTACTATATTCAATTGTCTGCCCGTTGCTGATGTCAGTAGTGATTGCTCCACTCAGCATTGAATTTTTTTAATCAATACATGTGCCAAGTTTGAAATATTGGAGCATAATTGATTGAGCGCGTTGCAGTACTTTGTTAGGAACGAGCTATATGTGTGTAACGACCCGACCGGTCGTTTTGAACTTTTGCGCTTTGATTGCCAGTTCTCGGGCATGACTTGCCCCGTGTAAGGTATTATGATTGATGTAGATCGTTGGTTTTGGTTTTCAGGAAAATCAGAATGAATTTGAAGGAACAGTCTCAATTGAAAGTTTTGAATTTGAATGATTTGACCAAGAGTTGACTTATTTGTATATGAGCTTGGATCGGTATGATTTGGTTAGTTTCGTTGGGTGATTTATGACGTAGGAGCGTGATCGGAATTGGTTTTGGAGGTCCAATGTGAAATTAGATTTGAATTGGCGAAGTTAGTATTTTGGCGAATCTCGGTTGATAGGTGAGATTTTGACCCGAGGATCGGAATGGAATTCCGAGAGTTGCTGTAGCTTTGTTATGTCATTTGTGATGTGTGTGCAAAATTTCAGGTCATTCGGACGTCGTTTGGTCTGGTTTTTGATCGAAAGTGTATTTCGGAAGTTTTTGGAAACTTAAGCTTGATTTCCATGTAATTGTTGATACCTAATTTTTTCCTAAGTATTTTTATACCCGAACATTTCCAAAATAGCATATTGGTGCATATATAAGCACACCCAAGAGTTTTGGCCTTTTTAATAATTTTTAAAACCAACTTATTACCTATTTTTATACATCAAAATCCAATAATTATTCCCAAAATTATCATTTTGGTGAATAATTTATTTTATTTTCGTATTTACACCAAAATATAATTAAGGTAATTTTCGCATATTTTTACAAGTTCATTTGGTATTTTTAAAGCTAAATGGCGTATAGTTGCAATTATAGCCTATCTTGTAATTTATGGCGTTTTATGTTTATAAAATTAGTCTCAGTATTTTTTAATTAATATTTATATAATATTTATTTACCCAATATGTTTAATTTGTTTTTTAAAACAGTATTACTATTTTTATAAAATAAAAAGAGAAAAATTAGCTATTTACGATTTGGCCTTATTGCATTTCAATTTTAGCCAATTTGGCACCCCATTTCAGCCCCAATTTGAAATCCAATTACCCAGCCCAATTAATACGCCTACCCGACCCATACCTTTCCTATCATACCCAAACCCGTTTCCTATTTAACTCGTTCAATCCCAGCCGTTGATCCTTTAGATCAACGGCTCCCCTCTTCCCTTTCCTTTTTTTAATTCAAACGACCCCAAAACCCTACCTCATTTCTCTCTATCGCCGCCTCTGAATCCTCTCTTCTCTCAACTCTCTCTCAACTCACCTCAAACCCTAGCCGCCGCCTCTCATCGAAACCCTAATCTATGGCTTCTCAGGCTCATCAGAGGCCTATACTAGCCTCCCATGGCTTCTGCGTGCTAGTTTCTAAAGGTCCTATTGCCAGATCTTGAAGGGTTCCGACCAAGCCTTTGTTCGATGACTGTTCTCCGGTCATCTATTGTCCTGCCAGTCATGGCTATTCGAGTTCGATCTTCGACTTTTCTGCTCAGATCGATGGTTTCCAAAGCCTTTCTCATCACCTGGGTTTCTCATTGAAACCCTAATCTCTAAGGTTCCTTCGATTTATTTTAGATCTGTTCTGACTCTATGTGTGTGTGAACCTTCTATGCGTTTTTCTCAAAGATTCTTTAATTTTTGCTTTCAGAAACTCTTTACTCTTCAACTAGGGTTTCATGTTAAGTTATTTCAAATCTCTTCTCTGATTCTTGATGTGCTTTACTGTGTTTTGTTTGTGTTATCTTCTATCTGCGTTAGCATGTTGAAAACCCTAATTTTCTTGGGGATTTTGTTTGAGTTTCTTGGTCTGTTTGTTAATGGTCGTTTGATTTGCCTTATTTTTTTTTACTTGAGTTAACATAGTGAAAGCCCTAATTTTGGGCTTATCCGAGATTTTGAACATGTTTATTTGTTTATCTGCTTGTCTCCTCTAAACTCGACTGATTTCCGAAAATCCTAGTTTCTTTGGGGACTATTCGATTTCTTTGAAATTGTTTGTGCAACTCGTATTCACTCAACTCTTTGCATGTTTCTGATCTTCTTCTCTATTGTTAAACACTGAAACTTGTCTATCATGCTTTGAATGTCTTCCTTTTAGTTACTACTATATGCTGTTATTTTGCCATAACTCGGCTTCAGGTGTCTATTACTTGTGCATTCGTCTATATATACTGAGTTCCTTTTGTGATCAATTCTCAAAACTTGTGATTAATTTTCAAAAAAACTTTTCCTTTGTGAAATTCTGATTTTACTCGGAATCTTTCCAAAAAATAATTTCAAACCCTGTACTTAAACTCAATTGCCCATTGTATTACCTTATTGCTTCTTTTATGGCAACATCCATTCTATTTACAAGGACTATTCTCCCTTTCCTTATTTAAATCCTGTTAGTATCCGTTTGAATGAAAATCCCCTGATTAAAGGGGAGTCTTATGCTGATTGATTCTGATTTGTGACCATGCCATATTTGTGATAGATTTGTACTTGTTTCCTTATTTCTCTACACGTTTTCAAAGCTATAAATACTCTCTTCCCTTTTCTTTGAACACACACGAACACAGAAAGCAATCTGAGTTCAAAAAATCATTCTCACTTAAAACTCTTTCCCTCTTTCTGATACTTGTGTTGCTATGGACATTGTTTACTCTACTTTCTTCTGCACTTTTTGCTTCTCTACTGGTATGTCCCAATTAATTTACATGTCCCAACAACAATGTGTTTCATTACAGCCTACTTCTGTTTATGTCTTCCTTGGTTAATATTTTTTTCTAGCATGTTGTAACATGTTTCCCTTCCCTTGTAATTCAATGTTTAATTTACAGGTGCATCCTGTCAGTTGTTTGTCATGTATATGATACTTTATGAATTCCAAACCCTCATATCCCCTTTGTATGCTTTAAGTTATGGTTCAGAAATATGGCAATGCCTGAAATCATTGTCCATGGCGATGAACTCCCCTTAGGGGTCCTAAGCTTGTCAATTTCCCATCCCCATTCCCTCATTGTGTGTATGCTGAGTAACAGCCTTGGCCTGCCAGTACTTCTGATTATTGTTCAGGCCATGGCTTGACCTCCAGTAGGTCTTTACTCCCTAAAAGCTTGATAATAGGTTTGGTCAGGGGTGTGCCAGTCTATATTGTGGCTGGGCATGACCACCAACCTGCCTGGGTAGTCCCCCTACCCTTTTCTATTGCACTTACACTCAACTCTTAGAATTTAAGTTCTGCCCCTCTTATGTGAGCCTTGCCTTGGGACCCTGGAGCTCCCTCTGAACTTGGACACATAAGGGCTGGCTCTTCCATACTGCACAACTCAATTTCTATGAATATCTTGGGTGTATGCACTGCCTGGGATTCTTGAAATCCCTTGGATCTTTAAAGAACCCTAGATGAGAGAAGGCTTGGAAATTTGGATCTCGGAAATGGCTCAATCTCATATTATTAGGCATTAAGTCTGAATTAGGCTGCTCGGATGTAGCTGAAGTTTTCTGATGTATTTTTAATTCCAGTTTATTTCTTTTGGGTAGTAATAACTTGTATAAACTCGGGGAACTTAGTAAAAAAGGGGGTATGAGATTTACTTTCTGCATCAAGGGTAGAGATCCTGCCTATATGTTTGAATTTTCTTTTATTTCTGCAAAAGCACCTAGAGATCCTGCCTATAGGTTTTCAACTTTCATTTATGCGTATCCGCCTAGAAATCATGCACATATCCGCCTAGAAATCATGCCTATAGATGTTTAAACTTTAATTTCTGCAAAACTCACGTCTAGAAATCATGCTCATAGGTTTAATTTTTAATTCCTGCAAACACGCACAGATGTCCTGCATATAGGTTAGTTCATAATTGTTCTGCAATTTCATATAAAACATGGTCTACAAAACAGCTGCCTTTTGCAAACGACACTAGGAAAACTATTTGTAGATAAATAATAATAAAAACTGCATGTAGAAGCCATGCTCCTAGGATGTTGTTAATGTCCAAAGGGTGTCCAAATCATTATTCATATTGAAAACATGCCTATAAGAAGTTTCGAATCTAAATAGAGATAATACTAGCTGTTAAACTTGTATTATCCCGCGAAAATCAGTAACCCCTGTTAGTTTGTGCATTTGTTTCGAAAATCAGTATATGTCACACCTAGTTCTAACTAACACTTAAGTCAATCAGATCAGTTTTCAAACAACTGCATTGGAGTATGACTAATGTAGACTTTTCGCCTAAAAATATGCGTTGAACCAGTCCGCTCGTCGTTTTATTTAAATAAGATCGAAATCAGTGCGTGAAAGACATGCTAAACTCTGTGTTTTTGATGATTTATGGAGGCATAATGTCTGTATCCCATTTCTGTCTGCAACTATTTTTTTTGGTTGACGCCTTAGCATTTTATACTTTAAACCTCTAAAAGCCTTAAGCCCCCTTCCCTTTAGGATTAGTAGTCCATTTGCCTCCGGGACTAATAGGATGGGGACGGGTAGTAGCATGCAATAAGTAAGCGATACCATTCCGCGCTCTAATACCTTAAACGGGGTGGGGAGGGTACACATAGAGATGATGGTTACACGATAATACTATGCATACAATTGGGTACCGGTATTGTGCGAATGATCCATGTAATGTATAAACCTAGGACCCTCTCCCTCTTTATTAGTTTAATAATCTTCAAATTTTTAAAGGTTTTTTCTTATACGTCTTTCAAGTTGCTTGCACCAATTGTTTGACCCCTTACCTTTACTTGCGTATCTCTTCAATCACAAAATTGTTTCCTTCCTGAATTTCAACACTCCTTTTATGCAATACTTGCTTGTTTATTCATGTTTTGCATTTAAAGTCACAATTGTAGCATGGCCGGGAGACACACTAGTGGATATTGAGGGGTTCCTAACACCTTCCCTCGAGATAATTTCGAGCCCTTATCCAAACTCTGGTTTTCATCTTTAATTCTTCTAAAAAGTGTCCTAATGCACTATAATCATTAGGTGGCGACTCTCCAACAATCCAAAACCCAATTCCCAGACGGGAATAGAGTTGTCTTCCCAAATGTCGTGAACCCGATTCCGATTCTGCGAGGAAAAGGGGGCGTCGACAGCATCGCGACTCTGCTGGGGAATCTTTATGCTTTTACCATTGCATGCTATATGTGACTTTATTGCTTTCTTTTTCTACTTTTGTTTAATGCCTTTATTTGAAACTGACTTGTTTCTTTTTCTTTAATTACATTCATTTACCGCTTTTTCATCAATGTTGTTGTAATTTTTTTTGAGCAATCATTGTAAACTTTATTGTATGAAAATGAAAATACGTGTCAACATGTTTCATTCTTGTAAACTGTATTTTTCAACATCATATTTCCACTCGTGCCAAACAAATACTATAGAAACGCTTATAATGAGTAGTTACGCGCTTCTAATACTATCACCCTTTAAATTTGGCAAAGGCATATTTACGGTAAAATCAGTCGATCAATGGTGCAGTCGAAGGTTCCGTGCCTTTCCCTCTTGAGTTGTCCGCTCAAGGGTACCTGTCTAAAACCCCAATAGAAACCTTACTCCATTTAAACTGTACATGCATCATGGTCAAACCTAGCCGAGTCAGTTATGTTGTCCACATAATGTCCACCGGGTTTCCTTGAAACCCAAACGGACACCGCCATGTTCTGTGCATTTATTTGGAGAACTTAAGTGCTTGCTATGCTAATTATTGTTTAAATAGCCGAGTCTGGTGGGGCCTAATGCTTTGTTTTGCAGAAAATGAGGCACGAAGTCCCTAAATTTGGCATGGTAACTGTTAGACCCTTGACAAAGCTGATCGGCAAGCGGCGCGACAGTGGCGAGGCTTTTGGCATGATGGCCTTGCCATTGGCCTTATGCGCGGGAAAAATCAACATGCAAGACAATGCGGGTGTTGTCGATGGCAACAAACTGTTGCAAAGGCAAGTGTGACGGACTATGCTTCTAATTGAGGGCTTTGGTGTGACGGACTACATCAAAAATATAAAGGGGCTGTTTGCAAGCAAAGGCCAAGACCTTGACGGAACTAGGCGGGCTAAACGGATGCTTGACAAGGCAAAACGGGAAAGACCTCGGCGCTAAAATGGGACAGCTTAGTGCCAAGGCAGTGGCATTGGCAATGTGGTGTTGCCATGACTTAGGTGAGCGGATTGGCACCTAAGTTAATTGTGGGCAAATGACTCGGCAAAGGGAAGGGCATTAAGGCTTGGTGACTTGATGCTAAAATCAGCATGGCATTGGCAAAGGGCAAGCTTGATCAAGTAGGGGCGACTTGACAAGGACAAGCAAATGTGCAACGGAAAGGCTGCGCGCGGGCAGGTTTGTCATGGCTTTGAAGTTGCAGCAACGGGCCAAGTTCGTGGGCGATGGCAAGGAAATTTATGGCATTGGAGCTGGTCCAAGCCTATTCACGAAATTGGGGCAGCAGCTGGCCAGGAAAATGCGCACATGCTGTGCACATGATGCGGTTGGGCGGTTACAACCACCTTTGTCCACAATGCTGAAAATGTGCTGAGTGCTTGCATGTTTTTGGGGCATGTTTTAGACATGTTCCCACGTTTTTAGATCATGGGGATCATGTCCTATCAGTTGGGGGATGTCAACTGAACATAGGAACTATTTTTGGGCTGCCTATATTATAAATATAGGGGCTAGCAGCCTTAAAAACGGGCTGAGTACCTAGGGAGGGAAATAGTCTAAAATGTAGACATAGGGTTGTCTATTTTATGGCTTGAGCATGGCAAAATATGTGCCATTGCCTTGCCAAACGAGGGGCAGCACGAGTGGCCTTAGACGGGGGCGTTTATGGGGCTGATTTGTGCATTTGTTGGCAATTTTGAGAGTTGGTGTCTGCCAAGGGTGGCAGCACCTTGCCATACTCGGAAATTTCCTTTGTAATTGTATATATTATAAAAGGTTGGGAAAGGGTTCCCGTAAATCTGCTTGTCTCCTTCTTTATTTTGGTTGCCTTGAATTTTTGTAAGTATAAACCTCGAATCCGATATTGAAAATTGGGCGAAAGGCTGATGTCAAGTGGGGACTTGACTGCCGCGCGGGGCAGTGTTTTCGGCGGACAGAAAACGCCCCCGTGACAACTGGTATCAGAGCGGGCCAGGTTCGTGACGAGGTCGAGATGGACATGAACGAGACTGCAAGACAAGGGGTCAATGTGCTTATTCGTGGTGGGACTGTCTTGGCTTGGAAAATTCAGAAAAGGCAAGGAAGGCAGTGATGCAGAAAATTTCGAGTTTGTGGGTAACAAAAATCAGTGTGGGTTCTTTCAAATCAGTCAGTTGGCGTGCTGAATTTGCTGTGGGATTGACGGACCAGGAAATGCAATGAGAAAACAAAAACGTTGCACTTGAGGGCAAGGACAACGTATTCTCAAATGGGTGCTAAACTTGTGACGTCTTGGCAAAAATGGCAGCATGTGTTGGGATCTATTCGACGAGGGCGTCGAATTCAACTGGTTGGGGTGGTTTGTTAGACCCTTGACAAAGCTGATCGGCAAGTGGCGCGGCAGTGGCGAGGATTTTGGCATGATGGCCTTGCCATTGGCCTTATGCGCGGGGAAAATCAACATGCAAGACAATGCGGGTGTTGTCGATGGCAACAAACTGTTGCAAGGGCAAGTGTGACGGACTACGCTTCTAATTGAGGGCTTTGGTGTGACGGACTACATCAAAAATATAAAGGGGCTGTTTGCAAGCAAAGGCCAAGACCTTGACGGAACTAGGCGGGCTGAACGGATGCTTGACAAGGCAAAACGGGAAAGACCTCGGCGCTAAAATGGGACAGCTTAGTGCCAAGGCAGTGGCATTGGCAATGTGGTGTTGCCATGACTTAGGTGAGCGGATTGGCACCTAAGTTAATTGTGGGCAAATGACTCGGCAAAGGGAAGGGCATCAAGGCTTGGTGACTTGATGCTAAAATCAGCATGGCATTGGCAAAGGGCAGGCTTGATCAAGTAGGGGCGACTTGACAAGGACAAGCAAATGTGCAACGGAAAGGCTGCGCGCGGGCAGGTTTGTCATGGCTTTGAAGTTGCAGCAACGGGCCAAGTTCGTGGGCGATGGCAAGGAAATTTATGGCATTGGAGTTGGTCCAAGCCTATTCACGAAATTGGGGCAGCAGCTGGCCAGGAAAATGCGCACATGCTGTGCACATGATGCGGTTGGGCGGTTACAACCACCTTTGTCCACAATGCTGAAAATGTGCTGAGTGCTTGCACGTTTTTGGGGCATGTTTTAGACATGTTCCCACGTTTTTAGATCATGGGGATCATGTCCTATCAGTTGGGGGATGTCAACTGAACATAGGAACTATTTTTGGGCCGCCTATATTATAAATATAGGGACTAGCAGCCTTAAAAATGGGCTAAGTACCTAGGGAGGGAAATAGTCCATCAAATAGGCATAGGGTTGTCTATTTTATAGCTTGAGCATGGCAAAATATGTGCCATTGCCTTGCCAATTGAGGGGCAGCACGAATGGCCTTAGACGGGGGAATTTATGGGGCTTATTTGTGCAATTGTTGGCTATTTTGTGAGTTGGTGCCTGCCAAGGGTGGCAGCACCTTGCCGAACTCGGAAATTTCCTTTGTAATTCATTTTATAAAAGGTTGGGAAAAGGGTTTTCCGTAAATCTACTTGTCTCCTTCTTTATTTCTGTTGCCTTGAATTTTTCTAAGTGTAAACCTCGAAGCCGATATAAAAATTGGGCTAAAAGCTGATGTCAAGTGGGGACTTGACTGCCGCGCGGGGCAGTGTTTTCGGCGGACAGAATACACCCTCGTGACAAGTGGTATCAGAGCGGGCCAGGTTCGTGACGAGGTCGAGATGGACATGAACGAGACTGCAAGACAAGGGGTCAATGTGCTTGTTCGTGGTGGGACTGTCTTGGCTTGGAAAATTCAGAAAAAGCAAGGAAGGCAGTGATGCAGAAAATTTCGAGTTTGTGGGTGCCAAAAATCAGTGTAGGTTCTTTCAAATCAGTCAGTTGGCGTGCTGAATTTGCTGTGGGATTGACGGACCAGGAAATGCAATGAGAAAACAAAAACGTTGCACTTGAGGGCAAGGACAATGTATTCTCAAACGGGTGCTGAACTTGTGACGTCTTGGCAAAAATGGCAGCATGTGTTGGAATCTATTTGACGAGGGCGTCGAATTCAACTGGTTGGGGTGGTTTGTTAGACCCTTGACAAAGCTGATCGGCAAGCGGTGGGGCAGTGGGGAGGATTTTGGCATGATGGCCTTGCCATTGGCCTTATGCGCGGGGAAAATCAACATGCAAGACAATGCGGGTGTTGTCGATGGCAACAAACTGTTGCAAAGGCAAGTGTGACGGACTACGCTTCTAATTGAGGGCTTTAGTGTGATGGACTACATCAAAAATATAAAGGGGCTGTTTGCAAGCAAAGGCCAAGACCTTGACGGAACTAGGCGGGCTAAACGGATGCTTGACAAGGCAAA